>APFE031498931.1:32612-44468 GCA_000404065.3 Pinus taeda
AACCTTATAGGTTGTGGAAGACTAGGGGCAACAACACTTCCATCTTTATAGTTGTGAGTGGTATGCTTCATGGTTACCATAATTTTGCTTTCCATTTTTCTTGCTAACTTGAATGCCTTCTCTAATGAATTAGGTTCCCGAAGACGAACATCATGTTGGATATTATCCTTTAAAGACCCTATGAACACAACAATCCTATGCTTCTCTGGAATATCTTTTACCATTATGTTAAATTTTTGGAACTCGTCAATGTGCTTAGTTATTGAACCCTTTTGTTTGAGACTTATCAATTGACTAAAAAAAGTTTTGCTTTTTGTATCCTCATAATGTGCTATCAATTCTTCCGTGAAAATTGCCCAAGTGATAAATTGTTTACGAGAGCAAAGCCATTGATACTATACAAACTGATTTGGTTCCAAATATAAAGTTTCAATACGTACCTTTTGTGTGTTTTGCACATTATTGAGATCGAAAAATTGCTCCATCTGTAATATCCTTGTTGCAGGATCCTTGCCATCAAACTTCCTCATATCAATTTTTGGAATATGGTGGGTCTTCGATCTAATGTCAGAGTCTATGGAATCATGATTAACATTTCTTTTGTTGTCATCATGAGTTTCCTTTACTACCCTTTCACCATTAGTGACCATTTCTTGTAGCAGCTTATTCATATTTATCTTCAATTCGTCCATGTCTGTCTTGAAATCTATCTTCAAATCGTCCATCTTAGCTTCTACGTCTTTCTTTAAACCATGCATCTTAGCTTCTACATCTTTCTTTAAACTATCCATCTTAGATTTTGTTCCTTTTTGTGCAAGTGACAATTGTTGTACTTGGTCTCGTAATTTTGATATATCATGTTGAATTTCTTCCTCTTCTTCATGGGTCATGCTAGAGCTTTCAAGTTGCCTACTAGGTGTTTGCATTTTCTTTCCTCGGGGCATCAATTACCAATAATATTGCTTTACTATGTCCTTTTAATTCCTTCAAACTAATTTTTCAAACCAATCTTATGCATAAATTTAAAAAAAAAACTACACACATTTTTTCACTTTGTAGGAGCCTGATATTGAATCTGATGTATCTCTATAATTTTGGATCATCCAATTCTGAATTTCTGATCTGTGGTAGCCCTCTGTGTACTCTTTCCAATGCCACTAGTCTGATCCAAGTTGGATTCTCCAAGGAAGAGTTATGCGCAATCTTCGACAGTGACCCGATTATATACTAGTTCAGTAGTGCGAACTTGTACGACGTGCCACGAGTCACTGTTTCTACCTTAAGATCTGCAAGATTTATAGAAGAAGCTACAACATGTCCTCTTTTTTCACCTTCTGATGAAATTTCAATCCAATGCTCAGAGAAAAAGTTATGACGATTTTCCTCAGGTCACCTATTTGGAATGTAATTCAGGAGTCTGCAAAAATCCGAACTTCCTCATATCATATCTCTGCAAAGATAGCGCAAAAAGCTCTAAAATTTGGACCTGAGATTTAGCACGATGGCTTCTCAAATCGGTTTTTTTTCAACTTCTGAAACGTAGCAGAAATAGGTATGGTGAAAATGCCACAATGACTTGTTTGGAGCAGCGAAACCCTAGAATCCAAAGCTCTGATACCAAATGTTATGTAACCAGCTCAAGAAAAAGATAGAAAAGATAGATCAACAGCTTAGAATTCAGTCTCTTCGAGGGGGCAACCTCCTTTACATTACATAAACGAACAGTTCTTGGATGATTCAAATTACAAAACCTCATTTCTATATATAGGAGTCTAAGGAGTCACAATATAACATAGCCGACCTAACACTAATAATATAAAGCCACAAAAATAACAATAGAGGGATTCTATGGGGCACAATAATAACAATATGGGGACAATAGGGGCACAACAATATTAATAAGGGGTATAACTACAATAGTAATGGGGTAATCACTAGTATTATACGGACCCAACAAGTTACCTTGACTAGTTTCTCCATCCTACTTAATGGCGCTCCTTCAATGCTCTTCACACCCTCAAGAGGTCTCAGACAAGGGGATTCACTCTCACCCTTCCTCTTTGTTCTCATGATGGAAGGGCTTGGTAGAGCGATTAACATCGCTAATGCTGAAGGAAGAATGCACGACACCAAACTCACCTTAGATGGAGTGGCAAACACACATAAACAATTTGTGGATGACATAATGCTGCAGGGCTTACCTACAGTCAAGGAAGCCAGAACGATCAAACAAATTTTGAATGACTTTTCTATGCATGTTGGCACAAAGGTAAGCCTCAATAAATCAAATTTTTTTTTCTTTAACACTAACATTGCTATTCAACGAAATATCACCAGAATTCTTGGGTTTCAAAGGGACCAGCTACCTACCAAGTATTTAGGCATACCTCTCAAAGATAGACCTCTCAGCAAGGAAGTGTGGCAGCCAATTATGAATAAACTATAGGACAAGATCCGAAAATGGACATGCAGGTCTTTGAACTTGGCGGGGTGCCTTGTGCTCACATAGGTTGTCTTGTAGGCCATTCCTATATTCATATTCTCAACTCTTGCTGCTCCTAAAGGAGTTAAGCAGTAGATCAGGAGCATACAAAGGGACTTTCTATGGGGCAAAGGAGAAGAGAAAAATAAATGGGCTTTAGTAGCCTGGGACAAGATTTACAAACACAAGAGCCACGATGGCTTTGGGCTTCATGATACTTAAACCATCAACAAGGTTTCAGGAGCTAAAATCTGGTGGAGATGGATCAAGGAATCGGAAACTCCCTAGGATAACCTTTGGAAATAAAAATATGCCAAGAATTGGTAGGGGAAAGATCACATTAGAATGTCATGGCACATTAAGGTCTCCCACATTTGGAACCTTGCCTGGGAAAATAAAAGTATTGTTCAGAAACATAGTTTCTTATTCAATGGCTACTTGGATCTTTGCAACTCATTTTTTTTCAATTTCAACGTTTTTGTTATCTCATCTATCTTTGATATGATTCTCTGAGATGACTATGTCAATGTGAATCATAACTTCTACCAAATAATATTGTCCATGAACGAGTTCAATAGATTGAACACCATTAACAAAGAAGTAACATATTAGGAATTGAGGTGGGATAGCTTTGGAATTAAGAAAACTTAGTCCACATCATTAAGGAGATCCAAATTAATACGTTTGTTGATGTATGGGAGTCTCAAACTTGGACGTCCATCATTTGGGCTACAATGATCCTCTTCTTAGGATTGAGATCTAGGAATTGTTTCCACAAAATCTAGCATGTTTGGTGAAATACTTCATAAAGATCAGAACTTATAGAGACAATTAGGAAGGGTTTTCATTGTCACCTTAGCAACCTTCCTCCTACAATTTAGTGTGATTTCAACCACAAGGAAGGATTCCTTGTGTGACCAATAAGGTATTATAATTATAGGGCTCAAGGTGACATATTTTGAAGGTTTAAGGATAGATAGAGGCCTTGGCGGGGCTAAATATGACCAAGATGTTTGAGGCTAAGTTTAAATCTCTATAATTTTAGACCAATGACAACGTCACTGTAAGTTAGCGTTTGAACAATATATAATATTATTACATGTAATGGCATATGGTATCCTTATGAAAACCCTACAAATGACATTCAATAAGAAAGGGACAAGGGCTTCCAATAAATACTAAGGAGAGGCAACAGATAAGATCTTAGTGCACTTAGACGTTGTAATAGCCCGTAGTTTATTTTCTATATCAACAAATAAAAATAAGACCAAGGTCATGAGACACGTATTCCAAGCTTAACTTTGGGAAAAAATCTAGTGACAAAGATCACCGATAATTAATAAATGGCTATGGAAATTGGAAAAAACATTCAGCAAAGGAAAAAAGGCATTAATTGGAATTTTATTTATGAAGATAATTGTAAATAGGAGAAAAGGGAGATTAAAGGTCATAGATTTGTATGAGAGAGAAATTGAGGAAAAATGAAGAAAATAGAGGTCCCAATGATAAAAATGTTTCTAAAGGTCAGTTCACAACCTTTTGTTAGTTTTATCTTGGATCTCTCTTTTATTCTCTCACTCTCTCATACTCTTGCACACTTAGAAAATATTTCGAGAATTCTTGGAGAACTCTAGTATTCACTTGGATTTGGAGAAAGAAGGCAAAGGAAAACATGAAATCACGAGGGAAGAGTTGGATCAACTCCTACAACTAGATTTCTTTGTAGGTAATAGGTTGCATGTGTGTTTCCATGTTGATTTATGGATGCACGGTGTATGCAAGTGATTATTTGGATATGTGTTGTCACTGGAATGGAGGATTACCTAGATTGAAAATGGTTTAAGCTTTGCTTCTCATTTCTAGGATAGCCATGGTGCTGTGGGTTTTCCTATTTTTTTTTTTTTTATTGGTTGGTTCTCATAATTCCTTATGGCTCTGTGTCAGAACAAATGTTGTAGAAGACCTGAAATAACTTTGGTTGAGTTACTAGTCCTGGAGACTCGGTTCTGAAAAATGCTCTCGTACCCTTGGTGGTTTGAGTTACTAGTCCCTAGAACTAGGTTAGACAAATTATTTGGAGCCTTGGAAGGTTGTGGGTTGAAATACTAGTTCCTGGAGCCCTGAGCAACTTGGGTAGACACTGATCTAGTTGGTGTTAGCGATTTCTGGCTGTGAGGTTTAATCATTGGTTGAGGATTGAGGTGATTTGGCCTCAGAATCCTTGATTTGGTTTTGTTTGGTTTATTCAACGAGATCCCACAATCATGCTTGGAATATCACACAAGGGTGATTTCTTGAAAGAGATATTTGGTTAAGCTCAATCTATGGTCGGGTGGTACATGGAAGTCCCTAACTTGGTTTGTATTTTCACATATTAATATAAGCCATTCTTCTATTTTGATTCATGCATATTTGTGGTGATTATGTTAGTGATATTATGGTTGAGCTTACATGGTTCCTATGTTGGTTATTACTAGTTATATGTTGGCTACATGATGCATGTTATTTATGGATTGTGACATAAATGGTTTAGCTATTGATTGGTTGATGAATGTATGGATTAATCAGTGTTTTTAAAGCTATGTGGAGAGGGAATAGGGCCTTTTTGGTGACTCTCAGATGAATCTTAGACTTTTATATCAGATATGCATTCATGACTTGTAGCTTACATGTATGCCATGTGTTTGATGAAATGCTTAGTATGTTCTAGTAAGTCTAGGTTAAGTTCGTAGTTGAGATTGAATGTTTAGCTTTTTCATTGTATCAATTATGATTCTCTAGTGAGCTTATTGAATTCATGAACAAATATGTATTTATAACCTATAATTACTATGTACACAAATCTTTGTATAAATGATTAACTCAGACCTCTAACTTCCTGACATCTTAACTTTGGCATATGATCTCCCTTTGACTATCACCATACCTTGTTTGAAATAACTCCATCAGGAGGATGAAAACGAACCACTACTTTGGTCATGCACTTTTATGGACTCTTTGTTTTCCCTAAATATGTCATTTAGGCCCTCAAGATGACCTCAGAATTTTAGAACCTAAGAAAACTGCCAAAAATAGAAGGTTATGTTAAATTTAAGGAAGTGGAACTGAAAAGAAATAGCATTGGGTAAAGTTATGATGAAAACAGTGTGATCATGTGTCACTGGGTGTTTGCGGTCAGTTATGGACATGTGGAACCCATATTAGATAAGTGAATATTGGAAATCACATCTCGCATAGTAACTCTCATCTCATATTTACCCTCGCTAGCTTGCGAATTTTGGTACATGTGGAAGGAGGTGTTACAAACATAGATAAACAATAATAAATTAGGGTAACATTAGCCCTATTAGGGCATGAAAGATAATCTATAATACTATATTTTTATCTCATAAGGTTTATATATATTTACATAATATTTAGAGCCACTTTGATGCAATATAAAAACATTTCACTCATAAATTTTCACCTAAAAAGCCAACTACATAGTTGTCTAGGAGAGAGAATGTTAAAGGAAATTTAATTTAATTTTAAGGTTCACAAACACACTTCTAGACCAGTCCCTTAATCTACAAAGGAAAATGGAATGTTAATGGATCAACATACCAAGGAACGTTTATGATGGAATAAGGAGGGATTCTCTAGTGCATCCAATTCTAAAACCATACGTATTTTTATTCTGAGGGGAAAGATTAATTCTAAGATCTTCATACTTGGAGTTTCCTTATAATATATTAAGAGGACAATTTTGCATGTAAGTATGAAGAAAATTGTCATCAATGATAAGAATTTAGACATCGAAGAATAAAAAACCTACTTTCAACATTTAACTCATCCAAAATTTCAATAATAAAAAATGAACCTACACAATCTTTAACAGTATAATTTATTTGAACCTCGGAATAATGCCTCTAAGAAAAATTCACATTCAAGAATAAGTCACACCATAAAATATCACAATATGGCATAGTAGTGAATAAGAAAGTTAGTTGTGACACTATTTGTAGAGTGGCCAAATTCACATGTCTGATCATGAAATGAGAATTTAGAGGGGGGCTCAATTTATATGAGCCTTATTTGAATCACTTTACAATTAAATTTATTAAATCCATAGAACAAGGTCAATGCTTATTATTTTTTAAGAAGGAAGTTAGAATCCAACCTCATAACTGAAGAAGATGACAAATATTCAATAAAAATCATAATGTGTGGGAATAAATGCTCCAATAGTATGACATCATCCTCTAAGTAAGCTCAATAATCCCTTAATATGTGGGACAAGGGCTAAGGAGTGATCTATAATCCAAGAAGTTTCTGAAGAATTTTTTTCAAGCCATCAAAAGTCTCCATGCCAACTCATCATACCCAAAAGTTCCCTACATTACACACATAAGGCGAAAAGGAGTAACATGGCATGAAATATCTCAAGCCTTTAGACCTCCAAGGTAATGTACAATCACTCTTTTTTCATCTCAAGGGTGACCATCATCATCTAGGCTCTGGATCAAGTGATTCCCATCAAACAATGTTAACACCAGTCTAGGAGCATCCTTGGTCCACTTAGCTCATCTTCAATATCTTGAACAATAGCATCACCGACTTGATGTTTTGACATCTCAAGATCCCTCGAGGTGTCAATAATCATGTGAAGTCCTCAAATATCCTAACACTCTACTCTGGGCTGGAAATGTTGGACTGTGAAATTCAATCTCCCCCCCCCCGGCCCCCCCACATTGTATAGTATGGTTTTCACTATTCTAATCAGGAGACAGGGAAACAACCTCTAGAAGCCTCTACTATTATGCTATGGACCACCTGGAAAAACCTCCCCAAGATCAATTGTAATCAACAATCAATAGGTAAATAAAACCATGGATGAAACATAATCGACCATAGTTTATGTTAGGAGCAAAACCAATAATTCATGCAATGATTACCTTCACATATCTAATTAGACTAGGTCTTGTATAGTTATTCCATATCTTATGCCTATAATGTTTATATGGATAACTCCATTACATTTTTCCAGCCCCCAAGGTAAATGAATAGGTCCTATGTTAACCCATCAATCCATAGGTGCATATGTAGATTGTGGCAATAGAGTGGGAAAGACTTCAGGGTAAGGTGTTGTTTCCAAGTGAATAGCTACTAGTGGTTGAATGATGCAGGAACATTCAGCCCAAGAGAAAATCATTATAATTAAGTAGACATATGGGGTCAAGTATTTTTAGGAAGTTAGTTTCCTACGCCTCAAGCTAATGTAATATTCAGGCTTTTACTTGTGATTTAATTAGATAATGTGAGATGCTTGTAAATGCTCTAAAAAAAATGAGAACATGAGTGGGAAATAATGATAAAAGAGTCTGAAGTCAATTAGGACTCTTTAAGCAGTTCCATGACTCGAGGAACTAAGGAGATTTCTTAGGAATTAAATGGAGATTAGAAGTGGACATAAAGGATAGAGGATTTGGGAGTTAGTTTGGTAGATTTAGGAGTCAAACCAGGATTCGTTCAATGAACCTTTCTGTTATAAATGTAAGCCGAAGGGAAAAGAGTGGAGGAGAGGCCACTGAAAGCTAAACACTAGGCATGTGCGAGACACAAAGTCTCGAATGTAATCTCTTGTTTATAATTATATATATACAGAGATTTATTCTTGACCATGTCAGTGTGTGTGAAATGAGTATTCCATGAATGAATTACTTGTGAATTCGTAGGTTCTGTATAGAGTTGCAGGTAGAATTCTAAAGGATACACAAAGGAAAAAAATAATTAAGAGGAATCATAAAGAGATCTTAGAATCTAGTTTAAGATTAGAGTGAAGCTTTGGAGAAGTTGCGAAGCGAGAATTCATAGAGGAGTTCAACTCAGAGGAAGTTGAGTAGCGGAAGTAGAAGGTAGAGTTCTAAAGAAATATGCAGAGGAGAGGAACAATTCGGAGAAATTGTATTGGATCATTGAATCCATTCAAAGGATACAAGAAGACAGTGATGAAAAGAGCATGTGAAATTAAGCCAGGAGGAAGAGTGCACAACGAAATAACAGTAGGATGGGAACCTTTGAAGAAAAGAAAAACCACAGAAGAATTGAAGAAACAGTGTAAAAACCCAAATAAAAAGGGTCAAACAGAGAAGTGAAGTATGGTTACATAGCAGCCGTTGGATCTTTAAGATCAACGTCTAGGATTAAGTCGCATCAGCAAAACAATATCGCATCACATCGCTTCAGTGGAGAGGAATCAGCTTATTGAACTATCGAACTCTGATATTGCGATAGAACTGGATCTGAGATTTTATGAAGGCATATTTATAATCTTATCTAGTTCGTGAGCCTGATCGCATCGGATGTTTTGTGTGTTAAAGCATCGACCCTTGAAATTCTCCGACTTGCGATCTTGCGATGAAGCGATGCACTAATATCTGATAATCGGCAATCAGAGATTAGAGGTATCGGAGAATGGAATGATCAACGTAGCGCTGCAGGGAGGTCTAAAGGAGTGGACCCGACGAAGTTATAGTCACGAGTGTAATGATTTTGAGTTCTGGTATATGTGTTCCAGCGGGGTTTTCCCATTGATTCCTATGTATTTCAATATTTTATTGTCCCGGGGGTTTATAAAGGAAAAGCGGAATATTAATGCTCCCGATAGTTAAGTGGCCCCGATGTTAAGGCTTAACCACATATTTATAAGCTTCCGATAGACTTGTATATTAGAGGCAGAAGGTATGATGAGGCATATATGTAGTGTGCCCACGGAGGAGTGATACCACGATTGCGATAAAGGTGGCCTCGGGAAGTATGCAGAGTCCATATAAATGAAAAAAGTTATGTTTATGTGTATATTTCCTTTGTAAACGGGTTATAAAGGATTAATTGCCAATAGGAGGATTTCATGTGTAAGTCCATTTATAAATGGAGTTTAAATATATATGTGGCTTAAGGGTTAACAAAGGTTAATGAGGGTTTAAGCAGGGTGATTAATTTCCAATAGAAAGGAAAAGGTGGGTTAATGTTTGGACTTTTTTAAGTCTATGAATCACTTTTCATAAGACTAAAAGAGGTCCTTAATCATTTGTGGTTGATGATTTAACTCCTTTGAGAGTTAAATACTTGGGACTAATGAGTGGATGCATTCTACATGCATACTATGGGTGTAAGGGGGGGTAACCCAATGCAATTAGTGGTATTAGAGTAGAATTGTAATCAGAGTGGAGAAAGATTTCTTATGAAAAGGAGTGTGCACACAAAAGAAGGTAATGTGCATAAGTTAATTGATGAATGATAGAGGCTACAACAAAAGATTGTAGGGGAACTTTTGGAGTTCTTGTGAGATTGTAGCAGTTCCAACAAAGGCTTGGAGTAGACAGTAACAGAGGATTCCTTGAAGAAAAATGAGAGCAAGATTTCTGAGTACATGTTTTGAAGGAAAGAGGACTTGGAGACCAAACAAAGGAAAATCCATTCGAAGTGCAGGAGAATGGGAGAATAAGATCATACATAGATCTTGGAGGTAAGATAGTGTTTTTTGTTTCAAATTGAAATTGAAGATTGTGGCTTCAGATGAAACATATCAACAAAGGAAAGCAAGAGGAGTTGTGAGAGGAGAACCAGATGTTTTATTGAAGACAGAGTAAGGAAAACACTCTGAAGAAAAAGTGGCCATGAATGTGAAAAATCCAACAAGAGGTTGGACATAGAAAGAGGATAGATGAAGTGTTCTCAAGAGAAAGTGAAATATTGTAGAAGCCTAGAAGGAGAAAAGATGTTTCTCAATAGGAGGTTCGGGACAGAGGACATGTGCTTCCCACAAGACTGAGTGAGGAGAGCTTAGTGAGGTAAGATTTCAGTGAGGAGGACCAACTGTTGTAGAGGTTTGTTGTAGATGAGTGAGGAGCTCATTAAGAAAGAGCAGAAGAAGATGACTACTGATAGCCATAACAGAGGTTCAGAGAGAAGCCACAATAGAGGATATGAGAAGCAGAATGCCAAAGTAGATGGAAAGAGACTGAGTCAAGAGGAGATTGACAAGGAGTTGACTAAGATGAGAAAATAACTTGATGTGTTAACAATGGAGCTAGAAGATAACCAGAGACGAGGTTGGGTATTAAGGAAGAAGCCAGTGGAATGGAATGAGATGCAAAGAAAGCTACAACAAAATCAAGTAAAGTGGCTGAGGGAAAATCTCAACGAAGTTGAGTCAGAAATGGAAGAGTAAATTTGTGAACTAGAACAGGGAGAAATTTTGGGAGAAAGTGAAGATTACACTGAAGCTAAAAAATAAAGATCAAGTGAAGGTCTCATGGACTATTGAGATAGTTCAAAATAGCATGAGGAAATGCTAACTGAAGATGAAGTGTTGATGTATAAGGCCATCAAGCCTTGTGTTTTTGAACCTAATAGTTTTGGTGTGCTTTCAGGATGCATAGGAGAGGATAAACAGTCTTATGAAGCTGTCAAAAGCATGGAGGAGTATCTTACAAAAGATGAATACTCTAAAGTGAAGATGAATAGAGCTCTTGAACTGAAGTATGATGAGCAATGTGTTTTAGGGGATAAAAGGTACTCTAGAGCAGCAGTAGTATGATGAAGAAGACCTCTCAAAGGAGGAAATTATTGAGTTGTTACAGCAAAAGGAACTCATTGAAAAATTAATAATTGGAGCTCTTACAAGACAAGAACCATTCCTTGTGAAGAAAAGACATGAAGTTGAGCCTGGGGATCTTAATCACAGAGAAATCTCAGAGCAGTAAGGAAATGTGATGACTAAAGAATCGAGAAAGACCACCTGGTCTGATGATTTTAAAATTAATAATTTGTGGATGATTGTAGGTACATCATAGGAGAATGAGCAAAATTTAGAGTTTGTCAGAGAGAAGGAGCAAATTTGAAATTTGTTCAGATCAAAACTGAGATGCCAAGATCTCACAATCAGAAGAAGACAAAAGAATCACCTGGGAGTAGACAGCAAAATGATAGTCTTATTCCAATGAAGACTGAGGAAATGTTGTCCCAAAGAAATGATCCAATGAATGTCATTGGGGAAGGACAGAGACTGTTTGAAGATGATATGGAGGTTCTTGAAGAACAAGAGGGTAGGGATGAAAGGGAGGCAGTAAGAATAAAACAATTTCAAAGAAGATTTAACCAACAGTAGGCTAAGGAAGAAGAATTTCACTACCATGAACAAAATCAGAGAGATATCATTGAAAAAGATGATGTGGAGGAGAGGCTAATTGAGAGTCTCATGAAGTTTTTTGGGAATTCAAAACAGCATACTAATGTATTGACAAAGGAGAAAGAAACAGAGCAACAAAATGAATTGTTTCCAAAGGAAAATAAGGCACTGAACCCTTATGTTTTTTATTTTAACAAGTGTT
>APFE031498931.1:62123-77168 GCA_000404065.3 Pinus taeda
AGATTAATATTAATATTATTATATTATTTATTATTATTATTATCAATATTATCCTAATCCATCCTGCGCAACATATTATTATTATCATTGTGGGCCATTTTATCAAATCTTAAATGAAGTAAATTATCATTATTGTTATTATTATTAGGTAACGAATTATTAAGAGAATTACCATGGTTTCTATTAACAAAAGAACGAAGACAACAGGAACCCAAAACTCAAGGACAATCCACGAGGGGCGTCACTTACGGATGTGGGAACGCATGGGTTGAGATCAGCGTTGCAAACCACGGGGCTCGATGGGACAGAAGACCAATCCACAAGGGCGGAATTGGAGTGATTCTGGTCAATGATAAAGGGCGATGACAGGTTGAGAGGGGAGTGTAACGCCTTCTTTGTTGTGTGATGGGCGGGCGCCAGGCGACCGGGCGTGCACGCGACGGGCGAGCGAGTTGCGACGAGTCGGCGGGCGCACACGAGTAGAGCACAGGTAGAACCACACGGAGATGCGACGTTTACACGAGCCACTTGTGACGAAAGGCAGAAATATTATGACACTTATGGAAAAGTGCGTGGACATTTATACGACTAGTTGGAGCATGGATGATGGGCTAAGGCCGGCTTAAAACATGGGTGAGCTGACCTTTAAGATGGGTGTTCAAGCCACGGATAGGGGTGTGTAAACACATTTTAGGGGGTTGGCTGGGTGAGCCACCACCCACGCTACCACGCATATATATTACATGCATTTGGGAGCTCATTCAACAATGAACTCGACTTAGATCTTCGCATAAGGACAAGAGGGAGTGCATAGAAAGGAGAAGTGTGCATAGCTCATGCACATTACTTGGTAAAGGTGCACACTAGGTATTCTTGTTGGATGGTCGAAGGTTGGGCAAGGTGTGCCCTAAGGTTGACTAAGGTGCAGACTTGTGTAAGGCTTGAGGAGGGGGTCTGGGTGTCTCGGGTGAGCACCCTCCCACCGTGCAAGGTATGCACGAATGTTGTAAAGGTAGGTTATGCCTCTGTTGTAAAAATTGGCTAAGTATAGACTTGGAGTTTTTCCAAGTATACTTGTAAGCTTGTATATTGAAGAAAAGACTGATTATTATATATTGTTGGGCAAACTTGTTCAGGGAGTTGCCCCTCCCCTTTATATCGTGCAATTGTTGTTCTCTTTTATAATTGCTGATGATAATGAATAAAGTATGGGTGTTCATTGATATAAAGGATAACTAATATTATACTTGGTTGAGAAGCACAAACTAAGTACATGGTTGTAAATTAGGCGTAGTCCATGTGCACAAGTATTGTTAAAAGGAAAGTGTTCGGTGGTGTTGCACCTCGCCGACACGGTTGAAAGACTACCATAGCCCTACGGGTGTGACAGGTAGTATCACAGCTTGGTTGGGTCGGGTTGATGAAATGTTGAAGCTTGTGAAGAAGTGACAGGTTCTTGCAAGGGAAAAAGGTTGATGAGACACTTCCTGATAAGTGTTGCATTAAGGACTTGGGTTGCAGGTGAAGTCGGTGCATGGTTGTGACTAGTTTGCAAAGAAGGAGAAGGCTATTAGCAATGGTTGAATCTCATGTGGGGTCTAGTCATGATGCCAAGGATACTACCCTTGGGCTGATGCAAAAAGTGTTGGAAAGAATGGAGTACTTGGAAGATCATTTTGAAAAGAAGATTGACTTGGTTGTGAAAGAGCAAGAGGCAACTTTGAGGGTGAAGGATGAGCTTGATGAACTCCGAACTCAACACGAGTACACTGATCTTATGTGTGCACAACTTGAAATAAGGGTCAAGGAGGTTGAGGCAGCAAGGGACCAGGGTCTTGCAGAGATCATGGACTTGAAGAAATCTCTTGATCAAGCCAAGGATGAGATAGCGGTGTTGAAGAAGGTCGTGCGGCATGGCTCAGGTATAGGAGTGCCTCATGTGAAAATCAAGGAACCAGAACCATTCGATGGTACAAGCAGTGCAAAGACTCTTGGCAACTTTTTGTGGGACATGGAGCAATACTTGGAATGGTTGGGTCTATTTGATGATGAGGCAAAGGTTAAGGTTGTTGCTCAGTTTCTAACAAAGGATGCTAAGATGTGGTGGCGAAGGAGGATGGACCAGATTGCCAGTGGTAGTGCTAGTGACATCACTTCATGGGATGAGATGAAAGGAGCTTTGCAAGCCCATTTTACTCCTTGGGATGAAACATGGGAAGCA
Source organism: Pinus taeda (assembly GCA_000404065.3). NCBI lineage: Eukaryota > Viridiplantae > Streptophyta > Pinopsida > Pinales > Pinaceae > Pinus > Pinus taeda. Next base: position 64,345 of record APFE031498931.1, read on the forward strand.
AGGATGAAGATTAAATTCATAAAGCAGACAGGGAACCTTCAGACGTATCAGTTGGATTTTGCAAGTGCGGTCCTTGAACTTCCTGACATGGCGGAGAGGGACAAGGTGTTTAACTTCATTATTGGGTTGAAGCCTTAGGCACGCAATGAGGTGAAGAGACAAAGGATAGAACACTTGAAGAAGCTTTTGCTGCTGTGGATAGGTTGGTGGAAGAAGAAGTCCGACAAGCCGAAAGATAAGAAGAAAGATGATGCTTCAAAATCGGATGATAGTTCGAATACGAAGAAGGTCTTGAAGTGTTGGATATGTGCTGGACCACATACAGTGAAGAATTGTCCTTCTAGACCAAAAGTGGCTGCTATAGCACAATCTAATGTGAAAGAGGAAGGTGCTTCTGTGGGAATGATGCAGATACTTGGTGCTGCTACTGCTACAGAGGTGATCTCTTGGAAGGATCCTGAGAGGAATAAGTTGAAGTATGTTCGGATGAAGGTTGGAGGTGCTGATATACTCACTATGGTAGATAGTGGGGCTTCTCACAACTTCATGGGCGAAGATAATGTGAGAAGGATTGGGCTGAAATATGTACCTATCAAGGCACATATGAAGACAGTGAATTCTCCTCCGGATGAAGTTCTTGGTGTAGCTGAACAGGTGGACACAACACTTGGTGAATGGACCGGGAAGGTGGACTTCACTATAGTGCGAATTGATGACTATGAGGTTGTGATAGGGATGGAATTTATGAAACAATATGATGCTATAATTGTTCCACATTTGAAGAAGTTGTACATTTGTGATGGAAGGGAAGATGTACCCATTGGTGTGCCTACCTTTGGTGTGACTAGGCCTGATTGTAAATTGGCAGTGATGCAATTGGAGGATGAGAAGAGATTGGGTGACATGAGTAAGCAGTTGTCCATGGTTGAGACAAAGCTTACTGAGTAGTCATTGGTCATCAAAACACTTTCAGATAGTATCTTGGATTTGAAAAGAAAGCTAGAAGTGGTTGAAGATGAGGATGATGATGAGGAGTTATATGTGAGGCCGGATGTTCGAGAGGAGGGCCGGGTCACTTATCTACAAAGGATGGAGATTGAAGATCCTAATAGATGGATTGAGATGATTAGTGAGGGTGAGCCTTCTGGCTCTAACCCCTCTACATATTCTTAGATGGATAAGAAGATGGGGCTCATTGTTAGTTGCTCATGGCAGTGAGTCCTTGAAGCAGTTGAGCAGGTATGATGGTGCAGGGATGGCTTGGCATCAAGCATCATGACATGTTGCAAATAAGATGGGGGCTACTTCATGGACCTAAACATGGTTTATTCTTGATGAGTTCAGGATGTGGCAGATGTTTTGATGAATGACTCATGGTAGCATGAGGATGTTCACTCTCATTGTTTGAGCGTGATAGTTGGACTAATCACCCGACTAGTTCAAACATGGGGTCGCGAAGTGTACAGAAGTGTGTTGACATTATGTTGGAGTATCATGGCAGCAGTTCACATAGGACACATGATGGAGAGAGGTGTTCTCATAGAACACTTGACAGATTATGGAGATGAGATGTTGGCACATGGTTGAGGTGTGTTAGGACTTGTTGATGTTAGTTATACACATGGTGGTGATGACATGATGGAGTTTGACACATTGTTGCAGTGGACATGTAGCTTGAGTTAGAAGGACCAGCCTTCCATGGTGGAGAGCAGCATGGGGAGATTGTGACAGGGTGGTCGATGATCATGGACATCTGATATGTGACATACATTGGTATGGATTATCTTGGTAGCAGATGGTTGCTAAGATGAGACATGGTGGAGCTCGAGTCCTACATATGTTGCAGGGATGGTTGCCATATGTGGAGGAGTTGACATCATGGATATTGGTGCTTGGGGATGCTGTCGAGGATGACAACGACTTCATGTGGAGGAGGATGTTGTGCGACGGGCAGGCGCCGGGCAATCGAGCGTGCACGCGATGGGCGGGCGAGTTGCGATGAGTCGGTGGGTGCGTACAACGGGCACACGGGTAGAGCGTGGGTAGAACCACACAAGATGCGACGTTTACACGAGCCACTTGCGACGAAAGGAAAAAATATTACGACACTTATGGAAAAGTGCGTGGATGTTAATATGACCCATTGGAGCATGGACGATGGGCTAATGCCGACTTAAAACATGGGTGAGACGACCGCTAAGATGGGCGTTCAAGCCACGGATAGGGGTGTGTAAGCATGTTTTAGGTGGTTGGCCGGGTGAGCCACCACCCACACTACCACGCATATATATTACATGGATTTGGGAGCTCATTCAACAACGAGCTCGACTTGGATCTTCGCATAAGGACAAGAGGGAGTTCGCAAAAAGGAGAAGTGCGCATAGCTCATGCGCATTACTTGGTAAAGGTGCACACTTGGTATTCTTGTTGGACGGTCAAAGGTTGGGCAAGGTGTGCTCGAAGGTCAACTAAGGTGCAAATTTATGTAAGGCTTGAGGAGGGGGTCTAGGTGTCTCAGGTGAGCACCCTCCCACCATGCAAGGTATGCACAAATGTTGTAAAGGTAGGTTATGCCTCTGTTGTAAAAATTGGCTAAGTATAGACTTGGAGTTTTGCCAAGTATACTTGTAAGCTTGTATATTGAAGAAAAGATTGATTATTATATATTGTTGGGCAGACTTGTTCAAGGAGTTTCCCCTCCCCTTTATATCGTGAAATTGTTGTTCTCTTTTATAATTGCTAGTGATAATGAATAAAGTATGGGTGTTCATTGATATAAATGATAACTAATATTATACTTGGTTGAGAAGCACAAACTAAGTACACGGTTGTGAATTAGGCATAGTCCATGTGCACAAGTATTGTTAAAAAGAAAGTGTTCAGTGGTGCCGCACCTCGCCAGCACGGTTGAAAGACTACCGTAGCCCTGCAGGCATGACAAGGAGAGTGAGGACAGTGAAGGGAATCCGGCTGAGTCTGATGGGAGAGGGTCCCAGATCTGGCGGATTCAACACTTCGAATGACTACGACCGTGGGGAGATGGAGATCTATAGTGGGTACAGATCCAAGCCCGTCCGAATATACTATGCCGTGGGATCAATTATCGATAAAGGAGGCCAGTTCTGAATCATGAGCGATCAGACAAGGGACGCCCACAACGCTGGAATGCAGACTCGGCTCCATGGTGGGAAGAGGTGGAACCAGAAGTGAAAATCTAAAAACTAGATGGATGATACAATATACTGGGGAGCCAACCTCTTCCTTCAAACCTGGAGAATCACATTCTTCCGCACTGGAGGACACACACCCACACTCCATACGAGGGCAACCATTAACCCATGAACGAAGAGCATAAATTTCGAAATTTACGTTCATATTGGACAAATGACCAAAGGAGACAGAAAGATCACATAGTGAAAAGGATCTTTTAGAAAGCTTCAGAAATTTCAAAGACTACTTATGCTTTCAAATATTCTCCATCCGCTGAAATATAAGAGCTGAACATGCATCGATCGTGGTCCATAGGGATTCTCCATCCGGTGAGATTTAAGAGCCGAACATGCATCGATCGTGGTCGATAGGTATGCAGAAATTATGCCACAAAGTTACATATGTAAAGAGAGAAGATGTCGAGAATGTTGATCGGGAACTCTAAACTGGCTTTCAAAAATATACGATGGTTTTTTTTTCGTCTAAACTTGCTTTCAAAAATACACGATGGTTTTTTTGGAATATTGAGGGGATGATTAATCGGGGCGAATAACGGAATGGCCAAGAATTTCTAGATTTTTAAGGAATGTTAGATCTGATTTCATTTTAGAAACTTGCAAGATTGTCTGTTAAAAATGATGAACCTTAGTAGCAATGGCCTTTCTGTGCAGGGATGTAATTATTGAATTAAGGTTTCAGTGATCCATATCAAGTTTTTGAGACATTTTCAGTGATAATCACATGAAAATTCATTTTTAACAAGTTTCGAACCAACAAGTGTGTTTCATCGACACGACAAGATGAAGAATCATGGCAAAAGTTAAATAAAGAGAAGCTATAATTAATTAGTTATTAATTAACTTATTAATTTAATATATTATATATATAATATATAATATATATATATTATTATAATAATATATATAATATATATATGATATAATATATATATATATATTATATAGAAGAGAGAAGAAGAGAGACGAGAAGAGAGAGAGAGAGTTTATACAAATAAATAAAAACTTAAAAATATATTAGTAAAAATTTATATACGTAAACAAAAGATTATACTCAATATATAATTATTAAGAGATATATCATTATCTTCTTTTAAATATATATAAATATATATATATATATATATATATATATATATAATATATATATCTTACTAGAATTATGATGAGATATATTAGGATTAAAAAAAACATGTGATAAATATCTATGAAATTGAATAAGGAAAAAAAACCGGGGTAAAAAACATAACAACAAATAAATGGAGAAGGGAACAAAGAGGAAGCAACAAACCTCAGGGGCAACTAGAAGAGACCCATATTCCAGGAAATTCAAACCCATATTCCAGGAGATTCAAACAATTCATGAGTCGAGGGAATACAATTAAAACAAGGAAAGAAAACATTGAAAACGAAAGAATGAAGAAGGGAAAAATGTGGGGGCTAAGAGGAAAGGGCAAGGATCCAACAACTACTAATTTTCCACCTGTCATCCCTGTTAAGTTTACTCTGACTCCTTTCAATTTCAATGGCCTCCATAAACCTATAGTGATAAAAAGGAGCAATCCTTGCAATAACTTGAGCCTCTTCAATCATATATGATGCTTAGTCTTCTTTGCATGTTCCGCCAAACCTAAAGGCCAGGTCCTCCCATCCTTGATGTCAGTTGCATGCTCATGAATCCTCTAATTAATAGAGAGCCCAAATTCACCAACGTAGGGAGTCCCACAAGAACATGGTATAACATAAACACCTTTCATATCCTTGGGGTCAACTAGGTATTTTACATAATTTAAGGAGCTACAAATGGTGTTAAGGGGTCTAAAGGCTAAGGGAACATTATTAGTCCTTAGGATTCTCGCAATTTTGTCAGTGGTTCCTTGAATGATAGGGAGATGCACCACTGAGATTTGATCTTTAGGGTCTTCATTAACCATGGGACCGCTACTAGCCCTAAGGAAAGATTTAAGACCATGCTACCTATTATACCCATTATTAACAAAAACATTAAGGAGATGGGCTTTCTCTTTATAACTGTGGTTTCGATAAGATATTCTTAGTTCACGAGTTGCTAGGGTGTTGTGAACACCAAAATTTTGAGTAGGGAAATGATGAGACTTGACATGAAGATATTGCTCAGCATGAGTTTTCTTCAAAAAAATCTAGTGGGAGAAAGAGCCATCATCCTTATTCAAAATGAGACAATCAAGAAAAGGAAGGCACCCATGAATTTCTTGCTCCATACTAAACTTTATGGATATAGATTGATTTTTGAGATGCTGGAAAAATTGATCTAAGTTTTCTTGACCATGAGGCGAGATGACACAAGTTTCATCCACAAATATTTTCCAAAGCTTAGGCTAGAATTGAACTAAGTTTAGAGCTTTGGATTCAAATTCTTCCATAAAAATATTAGAAACAATCGGGGACAGGGGGGAGCCAATGGAAACACCATAAGTTTGCTCAATGAATTCCCCTTCAAAGAATAAAAAAGTAGAAGTCAGACAAATCTCTACTAATTTAGCGGTATCAAGATCAGTGAGGCGATTGATGACCTCGATGGTCTCCTTAATAGGGATGTTAGTGTAAAGGGATACCACATCAAAACTAACAACATTTTCCCCATGATCAAACTTTATGCCCCTTAACGCATTAACAAATGAAAAAGAGTCTTTGACGAATGACTCTACAAGGCCAAAAATGGGTTTAAGCTTCAAGGCTAGGTATTTGGCTAGGAGGTAGGTCGGCCTTCCTATGGTGTTAAAAATGGGTCTCACGGGGATTCCTTCCTTGCAGATATTTGGAAGCCCATAGATTCATGGAGTGATCGAGCTACTCTCAATAAGTTTGTGGAAAAAGGTTCCAACACTGCTACAAGACTTTATAGCTAGAGCGACTATTCTGGAGATCCTTTTTAGGGGATTCTTATTAAGTTTTTTGTAGCTTCCATTATTATACATGTGATCCAATATCTTTTTGCAACAATTCACCTTGTCAAGGATAGCTACATCCCCAACTCTGTCGACTTTTAGAATAATGTTTTCCTTGTTCTGGTTCAAGGACTTGAGGGCATCATACTCATCCTCGCTAATATTGTTCTTAGGTGGCTTCGCTTTCCTATGGACAACAATGCAATCTTGTCATATTTTGTCCTTAATATTATCAAGTAAGCACCTAATCTGACACTCAATGTCACACATAATATCTTCCACTAGTATTTTTCTAAGAGCAACGAAAATTTTTTATCCATTCTCTAGAAGACTATAGACAAGAGGGGGGAAATAAAAACTAGAAAAATTGACTACCATATTACTATGAGAAAGATTATTATTATTATTATTATTATTATTATTATTATTATTGTTAGGGCTCCAGAAAACTCTCCTATGGTTGTAGCTCGAAGATGCTTGGTAACATATAATCTTCAATATGGTTCTAGGAACTTATTGGGATGGTTGATCGTTTGGTTCAAGCCATATAACCACTTCTACTTCGTTTTCCCTCCAGACATGCATGAACACCCTCAAACTACAAGGCTTTAGACCACCAATGCTCAACAATTTGGGGATTAGGTGAATAGATGAAGAATACTAACCACACCAGTAGACGCATTCAAAATGTAAGTTGGCTAGCTGCAACTAGTAAAGAAACTTGCAAATCTAATCTATTAATGCACAGATAAGATGACAATTACCTTGCACTAGATACAAAAGAAACCTAAGCGAACTACTCACTGATACATTCAATTGTCTAATCTAGAGATAAGATGACTGTTATCTAGTATTAGATGTAGAAGAAATCATGATTATAACACTTCAGGCACAAGCTTGGAGCATAGGAGCAATGGGCATTGAGCAATTAACAACAAAAGAAGCTTGCATTACTGAAAATGAAGATGAGACACTGCAAGTTACATAATATCTACGGTCTTCAGAGGTTGAACCGAAACATCTTTCTTCCAACTATTTATAATCTATCATTAGAATGGCTCTTAGCGATTTAGGGATGGAGGGGTCTTAATTGACCACCAAATACCATTAAGTGTCTGATAGCATCTTTGAACGTAGTTTCTTTCTCCGCTATGAAAACATGATTAGTTATCGTACTGTGCTGTCCTCCAGGCAGTTGGATTGATCATGGCAGTGGAGTTCCATGACTGTTTAATTCAGTTGTTGAGTCATGCTATGTCCTTTTCTCCTTCGGCCATGCTCTTCTTTTAATTCAGTTTCATGGTGAGACTGTCGCCAGACTGATAGAGTCGACCATCTTCCTCTTTTCATAATAGACAGGATGTGGGGTATGGAGTGCATGGGCAGATGAATGGTGGTGAGCGATCGTGAATGGTGACCATTGGATCAAGGGAGAAGTGTGGTGTAGATCACTTTTCGGAGGCCAGCGGTCAGGGTGAGAGCGGAACATGTCTGGGCCATTAGATCTACAGGTGAGTATATTGAATAGTTATCAGGCGATGGAGATGTTTGGGAAATAATGCGCGGGGTGGTTTAGTTTGAGTGGTAATGGTTTTTATCAGGCAGGCATCGGGTGGTAAGCCATAAGTGTCAAAACTTGCCCAATGCCATTCAATGAACGATATGTAATGGCGGAGGAGGGAGAAAAACCACCCTCATCGAGTGGGTACTTATCGTGCCCGTCATCTATGCTATATGGGTAACAGTCGATATATCTAGTAGGGGTGATCTAACAGCAGAGGAGTGTTAGACAAGTTGGTGTATCGGATGGGACGTGGACCATTGGATTGGCGGGGAAAGATCAACGATGAAAATGAGGTGAAGGCATGAGATGTATTCGGGAAATGTTTTGTGGGTGCGTAAGGCATATGGTTGAGGTTTTATGGGGATTTGGCTATTGCACTTAGTGTTAAGGCCAAAAAGGAAGTTGTCGAGGCATGAAGGTTAAGTTAAGGAAAAGGAAGGGTAAAGTGTAAGCGGGGTAAGGGAAGAAGAGGAATAATGGCCCATGTGGGACCCTTTAAGGACAAGGAAGTAGACCGAGCCTTTCCTTCAACCTTCAAAAAGTTAGCACTGCATCTCAGGGCTAACACTGGCTCCTTTTGGGGATGAAATCCTCCCTGTGAGGTTTCAATAACTACAAACCATTTCCCTTCCACTAAACAACAAAATCGAGTCTACCACCTAGTGTTCCATTGGGCATGGAGTCTAATTAGCATGGAGATAAAAACTTTGAAAACAACATATTTACAATACCAAGGCTTGAAAGAATTAGATGAAATAAAGTTCGAAGGATAACCCATTGAATGGTCCATCAAAAATATATCCTTCCTTTGATGCATTCCTTTTGAGAAAATAGTCACCATATTGAAAATTGAACTTTTTTGCCTTTCTATGAAAGGTTTCTTTCTCTTGGTCAATGTGCATATCAGCCAATCCATCAAAGACTTGCAGAAGCCTATTGATTTGATCACCTACTTCAAAAACTTTACAACATTTGATATTATCGATCAGGGATGGTCTATATTTCACCTCATCTCTGTGTACATTTAGCCTTGGATGTTTTTCTTGGAACATTTTGTACACTTGCTGAATAATAAGGTCTGCTTTATACTCTGTTGTGTATTTTGTGACCTGAAAAGTTAATAAAAAAGGTGAATCAATGCATTCTTGTGTGGGGGACACAAGGACTCCACCTTTTCCTCTAGCCTCCTTAGAGCAAGCCCCATCAAAGAACATGTCCCAAAACTGTGGGCCTTCTTCTTCTGTGATCTAGCATACTAGTTTTTTAAGCTGCATAGAAACCAATTGATAAGATTTGGTAATGTCAAGACCACACTTATCCATGACAGCCTTGGGCATTGGATTATGGCTGACTCTAGTGTTCACAAGGAAATTATGAAGGATTTTATCATGAATAGATAGAGGAACATAGGAGGATGAGGAGTTGTCTTCACAATTTTCAATCACTCGACTGAGATTAACAATTGGTTGGTCACCTTGCAGATTTACATAGTCAGTGGAAGCTTGGATGGTTTTAGGCTCAAGATCCTCAAGAATAGATTTCTGGAAGGAAACATTCTTCACTAGTTCAATCGGGGGCATAGGTATTCTTGACTTCTGGATTTTTGATTCAAAACTAAAAGAAGAAGGGGACTTGTCAAGGCCTCTTACCTCTATGGTTGGAGCTTTGAGGATGATAGGATCAATTGTCGGTTGCTTCTGCTTATTGGCTTGTTTTTCTGCAAGGACAACATCTTTATGAACAGACGTTTCTTTGACATTACTCATTTTTGACCTCAGATTATATTGGTACTGATCTACAGTTTGTTGAACAGCCTCACCATCCTAGTTTGGTTGATCTCGTCATAGAATAATGACTTCTCATAGACAAATTTGGTTATAAAAGTGGTGCTGCCTTTGTCTTCCATGCAATGGATCTCATCGTCTTCCTCATATTGATCTTCATCCTTGACTACATTTTGCAATGGGGTCTTCATCCTTTGGTCTTCATTGGCATCTTTGCTCCTATGCATGATCTGCTACTACTCATTTTCTCTTCTATATGGATTCAGATTTAGAGGAGAAAAGGTATTAGGAACCCTTCCTTTCCAAGAATGCTGCTCAACCTTTAATTTGGAAACTTTAGAGGCTAATGACTCTATCATCTTGGCCATTTTATTGATCTTGGGATCTAAAGATAATGAAGGCTCACCCCTGTGTCTCCTTTTATCAGCATTACCTTTTAGCTTTTCTGTACCCATGATGTTTGATTCTACTTCCAGGGCTACATCTTGGATATCAACCAAAGAAGCACATCGCCTCTCCTTCAACCGTAAACAAAAGTTAGAATAAAAGGCACTAGCATAGATGAGTCTCGCAGAGGGAGTGGTGGATTTTAATTCAGCTGGCATCTTGCTGTACAAGTGGTCAAATCTCTTATTGAAATCAGGTAGCAGCTCACCATTTTCCCTCTGTAAGTTCCCAAACTCAGTGTGGTAGTAAAGGAGATCCTTCTTATCCCCCCAATACTTTAGGAATGCATCATCTATGGCCTCAATATCTGCTATAGATGTTGGGGTCAGTTCCCTGAACTATTTTCTAGCCTCTCCATCTAGGCTTTGGACAAAGACTCTCATCCAGACATCCTATTCACTAATGTCTAGGTTATTAGCATAACTATAGAATGAGTCAAGATGTTCTTCCGCTGAAAAACCTTGAGTACCAGTGAAATTAGGCATGTATTGCTAATATTCTCTAGTAGGCATTACGTTCAAAGGAGTGGGTAGAACTAAAGGTCCATAACTAGCAACTATAACTCTTTCCATTTTGGTGGGTGCGTGTGGGCCTACCATGACTGGGGTAGATGAAAGAGTTTGGCAGTCTAAAAGGTAGGGAGTTGGGAAATGACTGATAGGGTTAAAGGAATATGATGGAAAAGAGGGGAGGTTTCCTTTGGGCTGAAATCCAAAGGAGGACCTAAAGAATGAGAAAGTTTATGAATCTCCAAAATTTTTTCTTCACTTCTAGTGCTAAAGGCTATATATTCAACATGTATGTGCTCTATTACAAGCCTTTATTGCATAGATGCATAAGATTATTTAGGTTGACCTGATCCAGATGCTCCCCTTTGTGACGTATCTCTTTCCTTGATAATCTTCTCAGGGTCAGGTACTGGGTCAGCTGGTGACTTCTGAGGATTTCTCCGAGTGTGCCTCACAAACTGAGCCAGAACTGTGATGTGGAGTCAATAAGATTTTTAGCCTCCCGTAGAGTCGCCAGATAGATGATTACAACTAAAAAAGTGTCCATACTTTGTCTATCATCAAAGCTGGATTTGTGTCGTCTCCCACGGAAGCTGAGCATCAATCTCCTCTCCCTGGCAATGACACCAATTATGTTAGGGCTCAAGGAAACTCTCCTATGGTTGTAGCTCGAAGATTCTTGGTAACATATAATCTTCAATATGGTTCTAGGAACTTATTGGGATGGGTGATGGTTTGGTTCAAGCCAAATAACCACTTCTACTCTGTTTTCACTCCAGACATGCATGAACACCCTCAGATTAGAAGGCTTTAGACCACCAATGCTCAACAATTTGGGGATTAGGTGAATAGACAAAGAATACTAACCACACGAGTAGATGCATACAGAATGTAATCTGGCCAGCTACAACTAGTAAAGAAACATGCAAATCTAATCTATCAATGCAGAGGTAGGATGAAAATTACCTTGCATTAGATACAAAAGAAACCTGATTGACCTACTCACTGGTACAGTCAATTGTCTAATCTAGAGATAAGATGGTAGTTATCTATTATTAGACATAGAATAAATCATGAATACAACACTTCAGGCACAAGATTAGAACATAGGAGGAATGGGTATCGAGCAATTAACAACGAAAGAAGCTTGCATTGCTGAAAATGAAGATGAGACGCTGCAAGTTATAGAATATCTACAGTCTCAAGAAGTTGAACCGAAACACAATTGCCAACCCTGATTACATCTTTCTTCCAGCTATTTATAATCTATCATTACAATGGCTCTTAGCTGTTTAGGGATGGAGGGGTCTTAATTGACCACCAACTACCATTAACTATCTGATAGCGTTTTTGAACGTAGTTGCTTACTCTACTATGAAAACTTGATCATTTCTGGTACTGTGCTGTCCTCCAGGCAGTCGAATTGATCATGGCAATGGAGTTCCATGACTATTTAATTCGGTCGTTGAGTCGTGCTATGTCCTTTTCTCCTCCGGCCATGCTCTTCTTTTAATTCATTTTCATGGTCAGACTGTCGCCAGATTGACAAAGTCGGCCATCTTCCTCTTTGTGTAATAGATAGGACATGGGGTATGGAGTGCATAGGCAGATGAACAGTGGTGAGTGATTGTGAATGGTGGCCATCAGATCAAGGGAGACGTGTCGTGGAGATCACTTTTTGGAGGCTAGCGGTCAGGGCGGGAGTGGAACATGTCTGGGCCATTAGATCTGTAGGTGAGTAGATCGGAGGATTATCGGGTAGTAGAGATGTGTGAGTGATACCGTGCGAGGTGGTTTAGTTTGAGTGGTAATGGTTTTTATCAGGCGAGCATCGGGCGATAAGCAGTAAGTGTCAGAAATTTCCCCAAGCCATTCAGTGGGCGACATGTAGTGGTGGAGGAGGGAGAAAATCCGCCCTCATCAAGTGGGTACATATCACACTTGTTGTTTATGTGATATGGGCAATAGTTATTAGATATAGCAGCGTGATCTCTTGGTGGAGGAGCGACAAACAAGTTGGTGTATCGAATGGGAGGTGGATGATTGGATTGGTGGGGAAAGACAAATGATGAAAATGTGGTGAAGGTAGAAATTTCTTCGGGAAATGTGTTATGGGCATGTAAAGCATATGGGTGAGGTTTTATGGGGATTTGGCTATTGCGCTTGGGGTTAAGGCTGAAAATGAATTTGTCGAGGCGCAAAGGTTAAGTTAGGGAAAAGGAAGGGTAAAGTGTAAGTGGGAAAAGGGAAGAAGAGGAATAATGGACCATGTGGGACCCTTTTAAGGACAAGTAAGCATACTGAACCTTTCCTTCAACCTCCAAATGTCAGCACTGCATCTCAAGGCTAACAATTACTATTATTAT
>APFE031498931.1:82244-114299 GCA_000404065.3 Pinus taeda
ATATTTTAAAATTATAAAACTATTACATTTATTTTTTAATAAAACATAATTGCAGTCCATCCCACTCGAAAAATAATAGTAGTATTACTGAATAAAAAGGAGTAGCATTAATGCATGAAAATGAATTGTGACGCTCATGGCAACGGCCAGATTGAAACGCCATAACCAATGCATCCCTTCTTATAGAAAGCTAATTATTATTTTTTCAATATGGGCAGACACTTCGACCCGTATTTAAACCTTCATTATTTTTGAGAAATTGATATGACTGAGAAGTATTAAAAAACTAACTCGGAGTCTCCTTTCTTAGTTAATAATATTTAAAAGCGTCTCCTTTCTCTCTTTCCGTAGTAGTATTTATTAAAATTGGTGCAGGAATTTTTTTTTATTCATTTATTTTAAATCAAAATAGAAAGATGAATTTTTTATTATAATATTTTTAACTATTGATTAATAAGTATATATATATATATATATATATTATTATTTATTGAATTCTATGTTATAAAATAATCACTTTTTTATTTTTAATATATATAAAAGTGACTTTGTTGCTCACAATAAAAGAGATGTATATATTTTTATTATATTTAATATGCAGCTAAACACATATATTATATATACCTTGTGTCAATTCCATCTTAAATATAAAAACAAATTACACATCTCTTTTATGTTGAGTAACAAATCATATATAAATAATTTGATGCTTAGTATGAAAGAGATGGATACTTTTATGAAAAAAAAGTTTTGGACGTAAATCACATGAACATATATTTGTGGACGCGTTTCAAACCAACCAGTGTGGTTCATCGTGAGGACAAGTTGAATAGTCATATAATGGCTACATATTAAATAGAGAGAGCAGATCTTCCAATGGCTAGGTCGGCGACATATTAAATAGGGAGAGCAGATCTTCCAACAAGTTGAATAGTCATATCATGGCTACATATTAAATCATGGCTACATATTAAATACAGAGAGCAGATCTTCCAACAGCTAGGTCTGCTACATATTAAATAGGGAGAGCAATCTTCCAACAACTAGGTTTGACTAAAGAAACAGATATCTTAAGTCAGACTAGACTAGAAAAAGGGCTTTAATTGACCAAGAAACGACTAGATTTAACTATTCAAATTGTTTAACTATATTAATATGTTAAAACTAATATTATTATAATATTTATCATGTGTAATTTTAAATAAAAAGTTAATCAGACTACATTTAGGGAATATTTACCAAATTAACTATTAGTATGGAAGGGAATTATATACGAATAAATAATATTATTTATTATTATAATAACGTTACAGTATTAATCTTCTTATTAATGCCTTGTGTAACTAATTAAAAAAATTTAATAGTAAATTTTATCAAATGGAGAGAAGTGTTAATAGATCTAGGGATATTAATAATAATCAGAATAGTATTAATTCTTGTTATATTACTTGTACTAGATTATTCAGATTAGACATGAAAAGGGGAAATATTTTATAGTAATATCAATCATGTATAATTAGTAACAATATGGAATTAATATTAAAAATAATATTAGTTATTATTGTACTTTTGTTATGATAAAAGTATTATTCTTATTATTGATGGTCAGGGTAACTAATTAGTATCAATTTATTAGTAAAATTCTCCAATGTGAATATATATTAATAGATCTAGGGATGTTAGTACATGTAAGGATTAATTATATTAACATAATAGTGTTATAATAATGATATTATTATTAAAGGTTTGTGTAATTAATTAATATAAATATATTAGAAAAGCAAGGGAGATTTCCCAAAAGGATTAAAGAATTACAGCTAAATAAAGCAGAATAAGGGATAACAAGGGGAACAATAGAAATCTAGAATAAGTCAATAAAAGAGGGAGGGGAAGAAGGGGAAGACACGACTAGGAAGAGAGGGTAGGGATGAGCAACTACTGATCTTCCAGCCGTCATTTCCATTGAGATTGCTTGGCCTTCTTTCAATCTCAACTGATTCCCTAAATTTTTGGTGATGGAACTGCGCAACCTTAGTAATAACCTGGCCTCCTCAATACAAATATGATTCTTGGTCTTCTCCACATGCTCCACTAGTGCAGAAGAGTTGGTTCTACCATGTTTTAGGTTAGCTACATGCTCGTTAATCCTTTGATTAATAAAGCATCTCGTCTCACCAATATAGGCTGTCCCATAGGAACAAGGAATAACATAGACACCCTTCATGTCCTTAGGGTCGATAGCGTCCTTCACCGATTAGAAAGATTTACGAATGGTGTTGAGGGGTCTAAAGGTTGAGGGAACATTATGCTTCTTAAGAATACGAGCAATCTTATAAGTGGCTCCTTAGACAAAAGGTAGATAAACACCTGGGACTCGTTCTTGTGGTTCTTTTCTAATTACCGAATATTTGGGGGCTTTAATGAAGGCCTCCTGACTAAGGTGTCTACTATAATTGTTCTCAACGAAGACATTAAGGAGATGGAATTTCTTTTTATCGAAGCTGTTATCATTAGAAATCCTTAGGGCACGAGTAGTGAGGGTGTTAAGAATGCCCAACTTTTGAGCCAGGAAATGATGAGAACTGGCATGAAGATATTGCTCCATATGTGTTTTCTTTCGAAACACTTGGTGGGAGAGGGAACTATCAATATTCTTTGAAATAAGAATATCAGGGAAAGGGAGGCAACCATCAACTTCCTGCTCCATGGTGAACTTAACGGCAGAGGATTGACAGTTGAGATGATTGAAGAAGAGATCTAACTCCTCTTATTTTTCCCACATATCATGCACATGAACCTACCTTGTCTTCTTTGAAGGAAATATGAAATTTCTTCTACTATTTATGAAAATGTGTCCAAAATTGTTGCATTTGTAACATTCAATTTGATAACTAACAATTCCAAAAATGTTATAATTTATCTTTAAAACCCCACGAAGATTTTAACAATAACTTCCTTCATATTCGTTCTTGAGATTTTTAGAGTTGTTTCTTAGATTTATACCCCTTGCATAGGTTATATAATTCATAGCATTATGCCCAAAATTTTTATGAGAATGACACATTCTAAGAAAAATATTGTGGTTTCTTAGTATAGGTGGTCTTCTTTATGGTGTTATCCTTTTGAAGCCATGATCTTCTTCCTAAATATTCTTCATTGTTGGTTGTTTTCCATCCTCCTTTAGTGATTTGTATTCTTCCTTTTTCATATGACTCTTCATTAAATCATTGCAGCTTCCTTGCTTTGCTTCATTTCTTATCATCATAGTGCTTCAAACTTTATCATTATTATTTTACTTATATGGTAGTCAAAACTTGTGATTGAATGGTTTTTGGATCGCATAATTTTATCTATTATTCTGGTACTACTGCCAAAGTTCTATTTGATATCCTTCTGTTGTATTTCCTTCCTGAAGGAGACCATCTCAACTTTTAGATTCTCAGTTAGTCTCTCCTCCTCTTTCAAATATCTCTTGAGTGTCTCTTCAATCACTCTAGCTTCTCCTAATTCTACTTTAAGATTATGATAGTCTATATGATCTCTTCAAAGTTTATGCTAGGAATTTTTAAACATTCTTTTAGTTTCTTTACCACTTCCTTGAGTATGATAATTTTGTTCCTTGTTATTCTAAGATTAGATAAGGTGCTAATAAATTCTTCCACAAAATCCACTTCTCCTTCTTCTTCTCCATGATTTCCTTCATAGTTTTCAAGAGTTTCATTCTGAATATCTAATACCATCAAGAGAACCCTATCATAATCATCATCATTATCTATCTTAATGACATGAGTTACTATCTTCTCTTGAATAGATACTTTTAATCTTGAAGAATTTTCTCTACTTCTTTCCTTATTTTCTTTTGGATATTTCTGTTTCTATTTTTTATAAATTTCTTCTTCATCACTATATGACCCCTTTGGAAAAGGATATTTAGAATTATAAGAATACCACATTCAAAAATATTTATAGGAAGCTTACATTTATCTTTTCTAGTTCCTCTTTTCAACTTTCTCACAAAGTTGGCTTCTTCTTCATCTTCTGAATCATCACTACAACTAGAGTTCGTTTTTTATTTTTTTCTTGTTATACTTTGTCTTCTTCGAGAACATGAAATATACTTTCCTTTTGGATGGATTTTTGCTTTATCTTCTCATTTCATATAATGTAAGACATCCATGTATATCATACATGCTCAACATAGTTAGATATTGTCTTCCTTATAAAGATGAAATTTTAGAGTCAAATCTTATTGGGAGAGGTCTTAATATCTTTTGAACAATCATTGTATTTGTTATTTTCTCTCCCAATACTCTCATAGTATTCATAATGTCATAAACCTGGAGAAAGTAAGTTGGAATGTATTCATATTCCTTCATATTGAGGTGTTCAAAATGTACTCTATAAGTTTGAAGCTTTTCCCCTTTGACGTTTCCATCTCCTTCATACACATTCTTGAGCTTATCCCATATTTCATTTATTGATTCACAATTCATAACCTTGAATTTTTTTGATCCTGTCAACTATTTGATTGGATTGCTGGAGTAGAGGCTAGTACCTTGTATTCATTTAGAACAACTTTCCAAACATCAATTCCTTTTGCATGTAAGAACAATCACATTCTTGTGCTCCAAAAGAACAATTTCTCTAAATGAGCAAGTTGTCTATCGATAGTAGAGAAATCTTTTGCATATTCTAGAAAAAGACATCCCTAGAAAGAATAAATTTCTTGTTTTCTTCATCATCTAATCTATATTCTTTTGAAGTATTGGAATATCATAGAAATACACACTTTCGACTTCTGTCATTTAATTTGTTTCTTCGATTCTTAGGACTAACTGCATAACAAGTAGATCCAAAAACTTTAAAATGTTGCACTACTAGTAACCTATTGTACCAAACTTCATATAGAAATTTGTTGTTGAGGATAGAATAAGGACATTAATTTTTAACATATGTTGCAAAGAGTATTTCTTCTCCCTAAAACATTAATTTTACATTTTTGAAAAACATCATTCATCTAGCCATGTTAAGAAAAGTCCTATTAATCCTTATGGCAACACCATTTTATTGTGGATTATATGGAATAATAGTTTGGTGTCTGATTCCATTATCTCTTAAATATTGTTCAAAATATTTTGAAGTATATTCACCTCCATTATCATTCCTTAAAATACCAATATTTTGTTGTTCATTTGTAGCCATAACATGAAATATTTTGAACTTATGAAAAACTTATGACTTTTAATTCAAAAGATAAACTCAACACATCCTTGAATAATCATCAATAAAGGTGAGTGTATATTTATTTCCATATGTAACTGGTACATGCATAGGTCCACATAAATCAGAATATATGAGACCTGATTTTCTAGAAGATATAGAAACAATATTATGCAAAGGTTCTTTACTATGTTTCCCCAAGATGCAAGCATCACATGGTGTGAGCTTTCTATGAATAGTGGGAAGACCTTTAATGCCTTGTTGTTTCATAATTCTAATGCTTTTAGAGTTGATGTGACCAAATATACCATGCCATAATAAACTTGAAGATAAAATATTATCTTGCTACACTAACAGAGCTCAATTTTTATCAAACTATGCAATAAACAAATTACTATTAAATTTCAACGATGTACCTTATTCAACACTTGTCATAATTATAGAATTATCACTTGCCTTACAAATTTCAATTATGCCATCAAATATATGGATTAAATGTCCTTTCTATCTGATATGAATGATTGATATTATGTTCCCCTGAAATTGGGAAATATAAAGAACTTTGTTCAATATGTAATCTTCTAAATGTGGAATTTTTAATCTAATTGATCCGATTCTAGATGGTTTAAGTTCATAATTATCAGGAAAATAAACAATACCATGAGCATTATCACTACAACTTTCAAAAATATATTTTTGAAATGTCATATGAAAAGTTTCACCTGAATCTAGAATCCAATTGTCCTCTCATGAAGAAAATGCACTATTAAAAACATTTGCAATTTTAAAATTGGAGCGAGCACTATATAATGTGAAAATTAATTTGATTTATTTTTATTAGAATATAATTGATTTGTCTTGTCATTAACTCGCTCTTTCTTTTCATTATTAATTTTCTCCGAAGGAACCTTGCAATTAAATAAACTATGACAAAATTTTCCATGCCTATAACATTTGATATTTGATTTAGACTAAAAATGTTTCTGTCTCTCGTCATTTTAATTTCTATCACTATCATTGTTGTTATTCTTACCCCCCTTGCCTCTAAAATTCATTCGAGCTTGGCCTATGGGATTCTTACCAAATTTGGAAGACTCATTTTGTGAGTTATAATCTTTTTACGCATGGCACAAGGTTTTTCTATTAGCAGCACAAACAAACTCTTTCTTACCAAAATATTTTTCTCTTTTTGCAATTTTGTTTACTAATTTATCAAAATTAACATCCTTTAATTTTCCACTAGCTTGAAGATATTTTGAGTAGTAAGAATATGTAGGGTGTAGGAATTTGATGCAGGTAGTGATCCAAGTGGCTCCAAACAAGCTCACAATTCAATAGTAGCTATAGGAAATATAAAGAATTAATGTTGTCAGATTGAAACGAAACTAGGACCAAATTGTAGTGCTTGTGGCGTTGATTCCAATGGTGTAAATGACAATCAAATCCGAGTTTGTATGTTCCAAATATTCGTGGACAAATTTCAAGTCAAACTTTGCCAACTAGAAGGCTTAAGGAGGAAAAACATTAGTAGAAACCATTAATTTTCCCAAAGACCCTTATTTTTGGCAAAGGAAAAAATGATCATATTGTTTTATAAAATGAAAAAATTATTAAAAAAAGGGAGGCGGGACGGGCTCACCGAACCAACCCACCCTACCAATCACATGTTATATATAAAACAAAATTTGAATCGAGGTGGCGGGTCGCCACCCTCGCCACACCCTACTGCCACATTATATATGTAATATATTCATTAGCTAATGATCATACCTAAAAGGCACAAAATGAGGGGGAAGAGATGGGGATTGAACTCTCCTGGACACATGGTTGGCCCACTCCACGGGTGGCCACATCCAGCATACGTAATGGCTAACTAAACACATGTGATTGTGCCTCCAAAAAAAATGTCAACATTATAATTTTTTGTCATATTTAATTTTAATTGTGGTGATATGTGATTACATCCAAATCACCGATAAAAAAATGTTAACGTCGAACCACGACCACCAATAGTTATGCATTTTTTAATATAAAAATGCCAAAAAATGGTTATGTACTGTTAGTTAGAGGAGGGTTTTGACCTTGAGCCTCACGTTCCCAAGTGGTTTGCTCCACCGTTAGGCCAATGGCTATGCATTGGAATATCCGCCCAAGAAATCAAATATAAACCCATATCATCTTCCATTCAACAAGAGAGAGTAGGTGGAGGAGAGGAGTTTCGACCAGTGGAACTAGGTGCAGAACCCTAAGTGCCTAGATGCAGCGGAACCATGAGCCTCGGGGAAAATGCCGATATGCCAAAAAGATTCCCTTAATGGGCCAGAGGTGCCAGTGTTAGAATTTGACAAGTTGATAGTCATTTTTGCACATTTTCTTGGAAAAAGTCCAATCATGCAGTCAAAATCTCCATCTGAGGAGAAAAAATGTAGGTTTTCAGCTGCAAGGAATCTTTGGAGAATGTTATGGAATCTAAAACATTCCCTTTGAGGAAAATTTTGGACTTGAAAAAATGATCTGAAAGTTATAGTCATTTTTCACATAATTTCGCAGGGAGCACAATGGGGTGCTTAGAATCTTCATCCGAGCAAAGAATTTTTTGGCCATCTTCAGGAAGTAATCTTTGGAGTAATCTACAAGATGCTTGAGGGTCCAAAATTTGGTTGTGTTAGAAATGGGAAAAGTATATAGTCATTTGACACAATTTCACCCCACGAATTCAGTCCTGGTCTTTGTTTTAGTAGCCGAGATTTGGATTTTTCAACCATCTCCAAGAGTGGAGGTATATGATACAGTTCTGTCATGTTTTCTTTTGATTCACTAAGATGTTGATTTTGATGTTGAGATCCTTGATAACCATTATGTTGAGGGCTACTTGTATGCCACATTTCGTGAGATTTTGTTAGCTTGTCATGCTAAAGGAATACCCATTTAGGTGAGAGTTCCTATAGGGAGAACGTTCCATAGAGATACATGCCACTCTTGTTGAGGGATTTTTCTCATATGAGTGAGATTTACTAAGAACATCTTGTAGAGAGACAATAAACTCTGATTGAGGGTATTCATCCTTGCAATGAGAAATAACATAACATGTACATCACCATATTTTAGCATTGATGAAGCAACCTCCCCACTCTTAAAACTATGGCCTAGATATGTAACCCACACGGGATGAACTCCGTTATCATTACTTTCGTGTCATTTGATTTGATGGTTTCCGTTATGCTTCATCTTCTTTACAGTGTGCACATGTGGTTGTTTTATACTCTTTTACCTGCAATTCTACTAACATCACCGAAGAAAAATATCTTGGTTAATTTTGATAGCTAAAGAGATCTTGACAAAATTTGGTATCAAAGAGGTCTTCTCGTTGATGTGAATTACGAATGTCAATGATTGAACATGCAACAAGAAAGAAAATTGAGGTTGACAGAGATATGTATGAAGCCTTCTACAGGATTTCAAAAGTGGTAGACACAAAGTATGCAAATTACGAGGAGAAGATGACAAGAGAGGAACGAGAGAAAGAAATAGAATAGGATGATGCTCAATCTACCCCCTCAAGTGTACATTCCTCTTCTTCATTGTATTCTCACCATTTACATAAGGACATCAATCAGATCCTTCTAGCAAAGAGTGTTAAATTGAGGAGACTTATACAAGAAGAAAAAGAGGAGAAACAGAGATTGTGGCTTCAACTACGATTCATGGAAGAGGCCTTGGAAAAATTCAAGTGTAACAAAGGCTTAGAGAAGCCATCATCACCTGTTTCATAATTGATAGCTGAGGTAAACATTGTTTATCATTATTCAATTTAATTTTCACATGACACTATTTCTATTGGAAACATGGAGGCACCCATTTCAGGAAATGGCAAGAGACTCCTTACCAAGATGGAATATAAAGGAGGAGGACTTGGTGTTAATGGGAAAGGAATGACTTAGCCATTTGATGTTGTACAAAGACCTCGGTTTGCATATTTTGGGTACATTAAAGGAGAGTGCTCAAAGGTGTCAAAAAATTGCAAGGCATTGTTAAAATCACCGAGGAAAGAGAATGATGGGAACACATCACCATCCTCTCATGATAGTGCACATCGCAAAGGGAGAGCTAAGGAAAGCTCTCATCATCAAAATTGCACCAGAGAAAACCAAGAGAGGTATAACAAGTATTAGTATTCTAGAGCTCATTTTGATTACAAGCATGTTGTTAATAATGAACATAAATTATGGCATATAAAATTGTGGATTTTGTGGTTTACATAACCATGTGTTTTTTGAGTGCTCAAAGAGAATGAGAACAAGAAAGAGGATGAGGCATGAAAGGTCTTCGCCACATCAAGGAAAGGAGCAGGTTAAGCAGGTCTAGAGGAAGAAGAATTTGGTAGTCATTGAAATAGAGGTGGACATCAAAGAGCCCTATGTTGGAAGCTCCATCCAAAGTAGTGTCTCAAGGACCAAGCATCTATGGAAGAACCAACTAGAAAATTTGTTCAACAAGAAAATCTGCCGCACAGAGATGATGACTTATTCACTTTCATGAGTGAGAGATGGTTTTTATAGACATGGTAGTTTACCATGGATGCATATTTTAAATGATGTGTTGTGATATAAATGTAAAAGTGATGATTTGTTTTCCATCACTTATTAAAGAAACAACGATATTCTGGTCCTTTATTTATAGCTGGGAATTGATTTCTATTCTGATGTAAACTTGACAAAAGAGTGTGTGTTATAAAATATTGGGTAGTATGGGGATTTTTGGGTCATTATTTGTCATGTAATTTGAAAATATTGTACTACATGTTTGCAGAGGATGCGAGTGTCAATTCATCACTTATGACTCTGAAGGACAAGGGTGAAGGAGAAGGAATTGTAACCTCTCACGACAGTTGTGGTGTAGACAATGTAACACAACAGTTTCAAAGTATGTTCATGCTTTTGGAGGACCAAAATCTCAACATTGTGGAGGAAAGATCTAATTGACGCAAAGCATGCTTAGAATTCAATAATGGCTATGGGAAAGCTCAAAAAACAAAGTTATTATATTGACATGAAACCAGTACCTAATCGTACTACTCGTTGCCCTGATTCCAATGGTGTGAACAACACTAAAAAATGTGAGTTCGTATTCTCCAAATATTGGCAGTGAAAGCTCAGGTCAAACTTGGCCAAGTGGTAGGCTTAAGGAGGCAACTAATTGGCAGAAAACTAGTGTACAAAATTTGGCCACCGGAACAGGCGAATTCGTCGAACTGTTAACTTGCCCTGTGACCCTTATTTTAAAAAAAATACAAAATAATCATATCGTTTTATAAAACAAAAAAAAACTAATAAAAAAGGGGGGAGGGTCGATCCCACCAGACCTGCCCACCCCATTCATCATATGTTATGTATAAAATAAAATTCAAATTGGGGTGGCGGGCCGCCACCCCCACCACACCCCATGACCACATTATATATGTACTATATTGGTTAGCAGATGACCATATCCGTAAGGCACCAAATGAGGGGGTGATGGTGGGAATCGAGCCCTCCCGATCTCATGGCTAGCTCACTCCATGGGTGGCCCCAACTACCATACATAATGACTAACCAAAAACATGTGACCGTACCTCCCAAAAAGCATCAACATTATAATCATTTACTATATTTAATGTTAACTTCCATGATATGTGACCGCATACAAACTGCTGGTGAAAAATTATTAGCACTGAACTGTGGCCACCAAGGGTTACATATTTTTTTAATATAAAAAATCCAAAAAATTGTTATGTATTGTTTTCCACGGGTCGTGTTTGACCTCGGGCCTTACGCACCCAAGTGGGGCACTCCACTGTTGTGCCAATGACCTATGCATTGGTATATCCACCCAAGAAGTCAAGTATAACCAACATCATCTTCCATTCAATGAGAGAGAGTAGGTGGAGGAGAAAAGTTCTGACTAGTGGAACCATGTGTGGAACCTTGCATGCCCAGATGTAGTAGAGCAATGAGCCTGGGGGAATATGTCGAGATGCCAAAAAGATTCGCTTAGAGGGCTAGAGGTGCCAATGTCATAATATAATAGGTTGATAGTCATTTTTTCATGTTTTCTTCCCAAAAGTTTAATTGTGCAGTCAAAATCTTAAATTGAGTAGCATAAATGCAAGTGTCTAGCCGCAAGGAATCTTTAGAGAATCTTGTGGAATCTAAAAGATCCCTTGGAGGAAAATTCTGATCAACATAGAATGACGCCAAATTGATAGTCATTTTCCACAGAATTTTGCACGGAAGGAAATGGTGTGCTATGAATCTTCATTCAAGCAACGTATTTTTTGGCCATCTTCAGGAAGAAATCTTTGGGAGAATCTTCAAGATGCTCGAGGGTACAGAATTTTATGTTGTAAAAGAAGGTAATAGTTTATAGTCACTTGACACAATTTCACACCACAAATACAGTGGTGGTGTCCAATTCAGTAGTTAAGCTTTTCATTTTTAGCCATCTCAAAGAGTGGAGGTATATGTGTTGGCATTATAATATAGGTGTTGTCCTTGATGGCAACTCACTCAAAAGGTATGATACAGGTGGCGACTCAATCAGATGATAGATCATAGTACAACAGGTCAAGTGAGAGGTATACGCAGGTTGACCTTGATGAAAGTGTGTATACACGCAGATGAGCAAGAAAAAAGGTGCGTATATGTAAACACACATGTTCATAGAAGGAAAGGCGCGTACATGTTGGAAAACTAAGTTTTCGTTCGTGGTATTTGGTCCAAAGTTTTGACCCCAGGTATTGGGTCCAAGGTATTAGTTCTACATGGTTTTGGACCATGGTATTGAGAGAAGCCTAAACCTATATCAGGAGAATATCATTAGGCCAAAGGGTGCAAGTGTACAAGGATTGAATATCTGATGAAGTGTGAGATCTAGTAAGCTGGTTATGGGTTTGAGATACTTAGTTTGATCTGAATCAAAGATGCACCTATGCAGTTGATGATGGATGATGGATCGAGATCATAAGGCTTGGAATGTATTATCATTATGTGATAGACTATATTTGAATTATTGACCCATGTTTTATTGTATGAATGTTATGATCTGGGTATGACGGATGTTTGTAATAGTTGCAAAGTTATGAGTAAATATTTGCAGATCTGTACGCGGGTTGGCTTTGGTAGAAGTGCGTATGTACGCTGGTTTGGTTCATCATAGTAGTGTATACATTATGGGATATGATATTTGAAGTTGCAGTTGGATCTGGTTATTGTTGCAGAGTTCTGTTTTCTGTTCTGCGTTCTAGTGACTGTGTTGTTGACAGGGTTTTGATGTTTCAGTATTGGGTGATTTAGAGATTCATGATGTAGGTGTAGTTGATGGGTCTATTGCAGTGATGATTAATATTGCGCTTCAATGTTGTTGATGGGTCCAGTATGGAAATTGGATGAAACGTGGCCTTCAGATTATGGTGTTGTGCTTTAGGAGTATCCAGTATGAAAATTTATGAAACATGGTCCCTAGTGGAAGAAAGAAGATCGTAGCCTTCTGTAGGTCGGCGCCTATGTATTGGTAAACATATCAGCTAGTACAAGAGCTAGGGGGTTGGAGCTCCCTCCATGTAGCAGTTGGAAAGCTAGTGAAGGTTGGAGCCTTCAATAGGTCGATGCCTACATACTAGTAAATGGATCGGCTAGTACAAGAGATAAGGGGGTTGTAGCTCCCTTCCAGTAGAAACTAGAAAACGAGAGAAGGTTGTAGCCTTATGTAGGTAGAAGCCTGCATACTGGTATAAGACTGCTCCAGTACAGAAATATTGTAAAAGGAAGTTTCTTATTAAAGGAAGATAGAGGCGAATTGCAGCAGGTGGTTTTCACCCACGTTGGGTTTTGACCTTATATCATGGTGTTCATGTGTGCTTATTATGTGTGATGATATGTTCTATCTTACTTGCACCTGTTTACTGTTCATATGGTTAATCATGTTCTGATGCACTCATTGAAGATCAACTAACTGAATCATAAGTTTACTAGATATATGCTAGTTGCATTAAACACAATTGCGTGTACACGCAGGTTCCCTTAACATAAGTAGCGTATATGTATCTGAGTTTGAAAACGAAAAAGTGTTTGGTTTGATAATATTGATTCACCCCCCTCGCAATATTATTTCCAATAATATGATGCAATTATGTCATGTTTTCTTTTGATTTGCCGAGATGATGTTTTCGATGTTGAGATCCTTGATTACCATTATGTTAAGGGATACTTGTATGTCACATTTTGTGACATTTTATTAGCTTGTCATTCTAAAGAAAGACCCATTTGAGTGAGAGATACTATAGGGAGAACGTGTCACAGAAAGACATGCCACTCTTGTGGGGGGGAATTTTCCCATATGAGTGAGATTTCTGGAGAACGTTTCGTGGAGAGACAAGCCAGTCTAGTTGAGGGTATTCATCCTTGTAATGTGAAATAACATACCGTGTACATCAACATCTTGCAACAATAATGAAGTGGCCTCCCCATTCTTGAAACCAGGGACCGGAGACATAACCCACTCTTGGTGAACTTCGTAATCAATGTGTTTGTGTCCTTTGACTTGATGGTTATCGTTATGTTTCATCTTCTTTATAGTATGCACATGTTGTTGTTTTATACACTTTTACATGCAATTATGCTAACATTACATAAGTAAAAGATCTTGGTTAATTATGGTAGTTGAAGAGATCCAAATCAGGCAGTTAATTATAAATTTACTTTAACAAATATGGCTTCTATATCATAGAAAATAACTTGTATTTCTTGAAGCCATTTTATTGGATCATTCTAGTTCATTTCCAGATTAAATAAGTTCAATAACAACTGAATAATCTCCAATTTAGAATGTGAATCATAGAGTTCCCTTAAAATTTATAATGTTGCATATGATATCTTATAGGAATGAATGTATTTTCTTACCTCTTCTGAAACTAATGGTGTGATCATACCATAACATTTATTATTTTTACTTCCCAGATGGCATGTTGTTTGTCATCATCTGGAGGTTCTGCTAGAATTTCTTTATCTTCTGCCTTTTCCTTTCCTTGGAAAACATCTTGCCACAAATCATTAAATATTAATGCACTCTTGAGATTTCTTATCCATTATGGGTAATTTTATTTCTCATAAAGTATAAAACAAAAAAAAACAACAAAAAACAAAAAAACTTCCAGTCATGTGGCAAGACCTTCACAACTCTTTAATGAAAAAAACATTCATCAATTAATGATGTACTAGACATTAATCAAAGATGAAATATTCATATTTTAAAAAAAATTCACAACACATATCATTGGTGGAGACAACGTGACGTTAAAATATTTTACAACAAACGACGGACATGGTGGGAAAAACACATAAGCCAAGCTAATCAATAGTCGTCACATATTAATGGTGCACAGACATACCAAAATCACCAATGTTTAACAAGGAAAGATGACACAATATGGAAATCAATGACATATATTCATTAGAGGGGTACGCTCGTGGGTTTAAAAAAACTGCCAGGAGGGGTCCCTTAAACCATTCAATGCACTCTTGTGGGTTACAAAATCTCCCAACATAAACTATTTAGTGCACAGTCAACCCATACCATAAAGACACACTAAGGGAGTTCAAGTGTACTTATGGCAATGCCAAATCTCACCCACTGTGATACCACTATTACAAGAAAAACAAAATGAACTCCACAATTGAATCGATTGCTTATTAAGTGAAATCCTCAAGTATTTATATAATATGAGATAGTTTCCAGATTACAACTGATTGAGTGGTAGTTTTTCTAATTTCTGTAAATTAATTCCAAGCTAATATTTTATAATATCTCAAAGGATTAGTTAACATTCGAGGCTTACTTCCTTCTAGTCTCTTTCACTCTTTTTTATTTCACATATTTTCAAGACCTCTCTTGAGCTTTCCCCTTCATATTTGACATCACTTTGGAACCAACCTTCTGTCGACACCCGACTCTCCTCCCACCCATGTCTCATCTCTAATAACTCTACCCTCGCCTACGAAAACAACCTCTCTCCTCATGTAGTGAGAATTCGCTGCTAGAGTTGTCATGTTTATTGAGGGGCAACGTATTTGTGACACCTCACGTCACATGAACAATTAACTTATTTTATTGACTTTATCATTTTTTACTTTTACTATTACTATACGGCTCAGTTTTTATCATCATCTGTGTTCGATGGAAATACCAAAGAATATTGGTTGAGTTTGCTAAAATAATTTATAAATAATACATAATAAGAATTAAAGTATTTTCAAGAATAGAAAACAATTGTTAAACCTCCTGAGATAGTTAAGCTGGTTACTCACCCTCCTCCTGAAAATAAGAATTCGAGGAAGCCCTAGGGAGTTAGAGAATTGAAGAGAGGAAAGGAATATATTGGTCAAAAGGTACAGTGTTACCATCAGAAACTCTTTAAGCTAGGTGAGATAAACTAGTGGGAGATCTATGGAGAATTTATAAAGGTATATGACTTGGTGTTGGACAATTAGTCTTGATGCTTCAAGATTCCTAGATTAAAGAGAGGCCTTATAAATACTGTCTGGAGGAGGAAGAGTTCAGGGGAGAGTCTAGACATCATTTCTATACTTAAGGCTAGGTGGAAAGATCTTCAAAAACGTCTGAGGTTGTTCAGCTGATGGAAACAGATAAGTATGATTTAGTTACTTAAGTTTTACTTCATTCCAGTATACAATTTTGTGGTTAAATAATCACAAGGTTATTATTGTGCATTGTCTAAATGAAGATCTGTCTATGATAAAATAGTTTCGGTTATGAAGTGATGAAGCTCCATTCTGTAGGTATGTAGAAAGACATAAAAGGGGGTGGTACATTGCATAATATTCATAGTCATGGCCTATTGTTGCAAGACTTATGAACTAATGTAAAGAATAGTAAAACTTTGCATTATCAACTGTATAAATATTCAAAGAAAAAGAAAAACAGTAAACATTCAGGTTCTAACATGACTACAAAATGTATTAGTTTCATGGCACTCCCTAGCATCAAATTATTCTAAGGCCTTGTTGTCTTTGCTTTAAAAACTACAACCAAACCTTGAATAAAATCTTAAGCCATCTGATATAGAAAATATAACACCACACCAAGTGAATCAAGTTCATTGCACATGGATTATGCACAAGAAAACTCCCACATCTGAGATTTATATAAACATTAATCATAAAGACTGGACAAAGCCATACACAACCATGAAGGAAAATATACCATAAGGTTGAACTTTGTTGCATTCACTATCTAATAGAAAAATTAACATATATATATGTATGACCCTTGCCACATTCATTCTTTAATAGCAAAAATTAATAAATATAAACATGTATGAATCCTACAACATCGTATAGTCACAAAATATAGAATATACATGAAGTCACGGAATGGACATTAACTCACCAAAGAGTCCAAGAAAGCTACTCTTTACACGAATAGACATAAAAAATTAGCACAATTCTGAAGTTAGAAAGATAAAAGTTAAACCCTAGTGTGGAACCATATATTCCTTGTGGCTAGAAAACTGGATAGAGGTCATGGCCTTCACCCCTGGGATGCATTTAACAAGAAATTTTGTTCCAAAACGAAACTATAGATTTGAGACCATGTGAAAAAACCAAACTAAAATAAGAGCATGAAACTTGTGGGTTTATTGCTGAAAAAGTTCATAAACTTAAAGAATTTCCAGTGAGGATTCCTCAGGTACCTACAAGAGGAAGTTGTCGAGAGTTAAACTAGTTCAATTAATAGAAAAACATTAACAAGTGTTTAGACAGGGGTAGAGGGGAAAATGTACCTACAAATCGAATCCTTGACAGCAAGAAATTCCATGAGGAGCTCTGTCAGTCAAAGAATTTGATAAGGTTGAGTAGTGGCAAAAATCATGCAACATAACTGAACGTGTTAGGGTATGGTACCATCTTTACAAGTGTTAGAACCTTCGTTGGAGCATTGTTTGGCTTGCACTCTAGACGGATACATTTCAGAGCGAGGAGAAGAGACATCATCGTAGTTAGAATGTTCCCTCAGGGAGAGAAAGTGGCCAATGAGAGAGTCAAACCTGTGCTCGACAAAGAAGAAAGGAGATGTAGGTTTAGTGAAGGGTAAAAGTTGGGTCACAGTGGGCAGTTTAGCCATTTACAGCCCTTAGTGAGAAAAAACGTCATGTTAGTAAACCCTTGACTTGAAGAGGCTCTCCATAGGAAATTTGTTATTCAAATGTCGTGAGCTGCCCAACAGAGGATGTAGTCAGTTACCACATTCCTCTTGGTCACGACCCATCTGTTGGACTAGGATCTAGTGCATCGATGACAGGAGGAATCTCCAGCTACAAGGAAGGGTCTGGAAGGTGTACAACTATGGTAAATGGAGGCTTTGGATGACAGCAAATCCCTCCTGCTACCCTTAATAAATTAAATGACCTTAGGACGACAGAACATTGGAAAGATCAAATGAAAATTGTAGTTAATTTTAGCCCTCATATCATGTAGAAGGTAAGAATTACATAATGTTATGTATCTCCTAAGTGTTGTGATGGTTCGCACATGGTAACTTTTGAAAATTAATTCTTTTTTTATATTATTTTATGTGCCATGAGTAAGTATATGTTACATATGGTATCAGAGCCTAGGATTATGACATTTAGGCTTCTGGGATATATATAAATATATTATACATACAAAAAAAAATAAGTGGAACTGGGTGTGAATGCTTCAACACAGATAAAGATAAAGAGAGAGAAGAAAGGAAAGAAGCCACAAGAACATAATGTAGAGGGGCTCCAGAACACCAAACTAGTCACGTGTGACATATGTAGGGGCTAATCCAAATATATGGATATAATTGGGAGAAGAATCCCATCAGGGTAATGTTTCCCTACTCAAACCCGTTCAGCAGTTTTGTACTGAGATGACTAACTTCAGAATGGATAATGAGGTATTATGAAAAGAATAAGGGAGAATACTGAGAAAACTTGTCTAATCGACAAAACGAACATGGGAGAGACCCCAGTGCTAGTAACAAAGAGAAAACTGTGACTGTCCATCAAGGGGAAGATAGTGTTGAATCAAAAGAAAGACATGAGGATGATGAAGGACATTTTGATAATTTTTCTGATTAGAAAAATAAAAAAGACAGGAAACTGAATTAAAGAGGAATTTAAAAAGATAAAACCCCTAATTTTTTAAGGTAAAATAGAGGAAGCGACGGAAGCTTAGTTAATAGACATGAATAAATATTTCTAGATCTACGACTATAACAATAAATTAAAGGCTTGGTTTGCAGTTTATCAACTAAAAAGTAAGGCCACTGTGTGGTGGGAAGAAATAAAAATTGTAAGGAGAATTGATGAAGAGGTGGTCACATGGGAAGAATTTCATAAGCATTTCAAAGATAAATACTTGATGGAATGCTATGATGATGAAAAAGAGAAGGAATTCGATGACTTAAGGCTTGGAGCCTTAACTACGAATTAATATGTGAAAAAATTTACCTCTTTACTATAGTATGCACCATATATGTAGGAAGAAAAGGCAATATTCAATGTTTTATTAGCAGTCTACATAGTTCCATGAAGGAGAAGGTAGAATTTGACTATCCAAAAATGATGGGTGATGTTGTGCAAAAATCATCCATCTGTTATCAGCAAATGAAATAGAAAAGTGAAGGTTTGAAATGAGGTTTGAACCTGAGGGGAAGAATTTTTCCCCCAAGAGACAACAAAAATTCTCATTGGAAGGAATTTGCAATAATGAACCTTAAGTACATTTCTAGTAAAGAATAAACCAAAGGTTCCAGTATCTATTGAAAATAAGAAGACTGAGGGAGTTAATACGCCTACTAATGACCAGCAGAAAAAACAACATCTATAGTGATGGGGGTCTGGAGAACCCCATTATTACAAAAAAAGTCTGCATAGAGAAATAACAGAGTATATTTTGAATAAGAAAGAAGCCTCCATGGTTGGGGAGGTGGCGAAGAGAATGCCTAGGATTAATGCTGCACTAGAGACTATCAAGAAGAATACCAACGCACGATGATTGATTGTGAAGGTATGATCACTAATCAACTTGTCTCTATTTTGTTTGATCCAGGTGCTAGCTTAACCTAGGTTAGCCCTATGATTGTAGAGGGATGCCAATTGTATAGTAAATTTCAAAAACACTGCTTATTTCAATTAGCTATAGGGCCAAAGTGAAGGGTAGTTGCAAAAATAGAACATTCTCCTGCGGATATTTCAGGACAACATATTTATGTTAATTTAAACATACTCCCATTAGAACCGTATGATGTACTAATAGGGATGGATTGGTAGGAAGGACATTGGACTTTAGTAGATTGTAAGGGAAAAGATGTTAGTTACCTCACTAGGTCGGGAAACAGAAGGAAAATTCAAGGGATTAAGATCAATATTAAGTTATGACCTATTACTGCTTACCAGATAGGAAAATCCATTAGGAAAGGTTGTTAAATTTATGTTGTATAGGTAGGATACACAAATTCCAAGAGAAAGATGACTTCTCTAGAAGATATTCTTGTCATTC
The DNA here is from genome assembly GCA_000404065.3 of Pinus taeda. Taxonomy (NCBI): domain Eukaryota; kingdom Viridiplantae; phylum Streptophyta; class Pinopsida; order Pinales; family Pinaceae; genus Pinus; species Pinus taeda. Next base: position 102,047 of record APFE031498931.1, read on the forward strand.
AAGACTTTGTTGATGTGTTTTCTGAATCCATACCCGGGATACCACCCAAGTGAAATATTAATTTTACAATTGAGTTAGTTCCAGGTTCAACTCCTATTTCTATAACTCCTTACCATATGAGTATACCTAAATTAAAAGAACTCAAAATGTAGTTGCAGGAGCTTCTTGATAAAGGATATATCTACCCTAGTGTGTCTCCCTAGGGAGCTCTTATATTGTTTGTATAAAAGAAGGACAAAACTCTAATATTATGTATTGATTATCATCAGTTGAAGAAAATGACTATCAAAAATAAATATCCTTTACCTCGAATTAATGATTTATTCGATCAAGTTCAGGGATAAAGTGTGTTCTCCAAGATTGTATTAAGGTTTAGGCATCATCAAATAAGGAATAAGGAATAAGACATTTGTAAAACTACTTTTCGAACTCATTATGGTCATTATGAGTTAATAGTGTTAGCTTTCAATCTTACAAATGCCCCTGTGACTTTTATGAGTCTGATGAATGATATCTTTCAGCCATACTTAGATAATTTTGTGCTTACTTTCATTGATGACATATTAATTTACTCTAAGAATCAAAAGGAACATGAAAAGCATATGAGAATTGTATTGCAAACTGTTGGATTGAGGGGCCCTAATCTAGGTTCAACATTAGTCAGCTAAGAAAATCCCTACAGTACTGGCCTTGTCGGTATTATTCCATGGAGCGCAGATTGAGGTCTCACCTGAAGTAGTGTCGGGGGATGAAAGAATGAATTTTTCATACCCTGAGATGGTTGTGATGTTAGTTTTATACCTGAAACTCTTCCTTTGCACAGATTGATAAGCCTTTAGGGCTTATCGATGCACTTTCTCTTTCGTCTTTCAGAACCTCCATGAAGATAGACGATTGTAACATGTGGCTCAGGTACTTAGAGACCTTTGTTACCGCGTTATTGTATAATTTCCTAAATTATCTTAAGTGTTTGCTAGATTTACCATGCAATTAAGATTATCTTCGCATAAACATATATCTTCATTTGTGTTCATTTAACAGATAAAAACATATACATCCACAGATCAAATAACATTATAACATAAACCCATAACTTAACATAACATAATCACATGTGATCCACAGAGGAAAAATACAGAGATTTCAGAATACTTCTTTTTATTGGTGATTCAGATTTTCAATACAGGCTCTATCTGCCCTGCACACACAGCTGTAGGGGTCCACACACTCAGCTGCAGACTTCTCCCCAAGCCTCTACACATTCAGCTGCAGAGCCTCTTCCTACACTAAGACTCTCTCTCTAAACTCTTCACAAACTTATCAAGCACTTAAAATTTTCTGAACTGACTCCTTTAGACTCCTCTAAGACCTCCTTTTTATATAATCCCATGGTTTGCGGACCAAGGGTGGATATAATCAAGATGACACAACCTATATAGACTAAGGGTGGAAAAATCTTTTAGAATATTGATATATTCGCACTCCGTGACCACAAAATGTGAACACTTTACATTTCTTTATACAAACTTTGGGCCTTCTACCCCAAAACTTGGGTTTTCAATCCCAAAATTGACCCCTAGGGGATCCATTCCCAACAGGCCCCCAACACAAACATGGTGCCTCGCCCTCGAGTCACTTAGTTGGCATGGAGATCTTGTCATGAATAGCTCCTAGCTCGACTTGAACTACTGCAACTTCAGCAGTACACTGCATTGCCACCTGCTTCATCTTCTCGACCAGCTACTCCATTGTTGGCCCTACAATGTCTGAGTGAATCTTCTGCTGAGTATTCTGCAAACTAGCTAGCTTGCCTTCAATTATAGCTGTGATCAAATAGGCCTCATCCAACCAAGGCTATAAGCGAGCCTTCAACACTTATTCCTTGTGGTGGGCTGCATCTACCCGCTCTTTCAAAGCCTTGAACTCCTGCAGCTTTGCCAACGTCTGTGTGATGGCGACAGTGTGTGATGTCAGTTTAACTTCATCGCAGCGCTATCGCCATCATTTCCTCCTTAGTGCAACAGTTGCATGACCCTATGGATCAGCATTTCGGTGATGGGTAATGACTCCTCCAGCCATAGACACCCATCATGCACCAAGCACCATAGCTTCTTGATCATGATCATCGTGATGGGCATGCGGTTGTAATGCGACACCCACAACAGGTTTAGTAGGCCTGCCTTTTCCATGCCATTGAGCCACTTCCTCAGCTCTAAAGCAGTCACTCTAGTGCTTTTGTGGAAGACATGGTGCATATGTGGGTCTGTTGCTAAATGAGCGAAACGCTCCATGTTAGCTAAATCCCAGTTTTCCAATTTTAAAAGGGGGTCATGCCCCAAGAGCAGTCCCTAAAACATAATTTGCTCTGGAAATAGGGTTGTGGGCAGGGTGACCTTACTCTCGTCAATATCCTTTGGCACCTTAATTTTACCCCTGTGTGGAGGAATGTACTCGAGTAGCTTAGAAATGGGGACAAACCCCTCAACCTCAACATCCTGGGTTTCCATCACAATATCCTCATCATCCATGGGTATTTCTTTGATTTCTTCTGTCTGCTCTAAGTCAATCACCTTGCCCTTTCCCTATGCAGTGGGCTTATCCTTCTCTGCGTGTTTCTAGGTGATGTGTGCACTGACTGCGGTGTCACGACCTACTTGCCTTTCTTATTATTCGGACACTCCTTGGTTGGGATGGGCCTTAGCCTCGGTGACCATGGTGACTTAGGTACTTCAACTAGCCTTTCCATAGTTACAACCTCTGGGGCAACTCCCTCGACTACCATGGATACCCCTGGAACAACTCCTTCGGTTGTATTTTCTCCCACAACATTTACAGTCTTAGCCCGCGTTGACATGATGCTATGCAACAACTCCTTTCTCTTGTTTGGAAATGTCTAAAACACTAAACTTGGTACGAAAAATTCAAAGTTTTCACCACTCATGTGTGCTTGAGAGCTTAACACCTCAATTCTCAAAATGTCAGGTGTTTTATACTGGGAAAACCTTGTAATTTATAGGCATTTTCAAATTCAAATTTGACCATTCCCCCCACAATGGGTTCATTAATTCTAGATAGGTGATATATTTTCAAAGATCTGGTTCATAAATTCCAACTTAAATGTTGCCCCCTCCCCCCGGCTCCATTTGGCCATTTTATCATCGTTAAATCAAGAACAATGACTTTAATGTTCACTTTCTGGCTACGCTACATGGTTTTTGCTTTGGGAGCACAGCTGCCTGCATGCTTCTATGAGCTCTGTGACATTTATTCATTCAGCGCAGTTCCCCAATCGCACAACTATCCAACTTGGGTAGTGTAGTCTATAATCCCGTGCTTCCTTTCAGCTGCCTAGTGCACTAAGACTTTTCTTCCCTCATATATTCACTTAGTTGGGTCACCAATGTATCACTTTAATCTGCTGCCATTCACCTTCCCTGGGAAGGGTTCTCCATTCAATTTGACCAGTTGATCTTCTCCACCATTGGTAATCTCCTTGATGACATATGACCCTTGCCAGTGCATCCTAAAATTTGCTGGAAATTTATCAAATTTACTATGATATAATAAGACTAGATCATTTACCTTGAAGGTGCACAGTTTGATGTGCTGATTGTGCCATGCCTTTTTGTGCTCCTTTTGAACTTGTTAATGAAATCCAACTACAAATTGGTCCTCCTCAAGCTCCCCTAGCTGCACGAGCCTCTCTTCCAGGGCTTCACATTTTTCCATTCCTGTGAGTGCCACTATGTGCATACTAGGTACAATGTATTCCATTGGAATCACAACTTCTATGCCATATATGAGTCTGAAAGGAATTTTTGTAGTTAGCTTCTTGCAAGTCATTGTGTAGGATCATAGCACCGCAGGTACGCACACATCCCAATCATTTCTCTAAGCACTGAAGACCTTCATCAGTGCGCTCTCCAGTTCTTATGAAATGCTTTCACTGTCCCATTAGCCTCTGGATGATAAGGTGTACTTTTTTCATGATACACCTGAAATTCCTTTGTCAATGCGCTAATTGTTTTGTTAAGAAAGTGCGTACTGCGATTTCTTATCAAGATCTTTGGACACCCAAATCTTGTCAGGACATACTCAAAAATAATTTTTGTTGTTGTTGCGCTTGTGCAGTCCTTCACTAGCTATGCCTTCACCCATCAAATACTCAGTCGCGATGATGACGTGTCATTCACCTGTCTTCTTTCTTGGTGGCTGAATTGGTCCCACAAAGTCAATTGCCAATTTTTCGAATGGTTGTAACGTCACCTGCATTATCAAAGGTAGCTCATCCCTCTGTGACAACTTGCTAGTCCTTTGACATGCATCACATGCCGTACAATATGCTTTTCGACCCTTATGCATGGTTGGCCACCATAACCCAACGTGTAGAATCTTCAACCCCTTTTCTTTCCCTACATAATGTCCTCCTGTAGATCCCCCATGAGCCTTAGTGAGGATGCTACTTTGTTCAAAGGTAGGCACATAGCATCAAAAAAATTCATCTAAACCCATTTTGTACAAGTGCCCTGTAATGATTTAAAAGTCTACTGCATGAACTACGAGTTCCTTCTTCTATTGAATTGTATAACCATCCAGAGCTGATCTTGTTGTCAGGAAGTGGATAATATCTTCAAAGGGACTGTTCGCAATGCACACTACAAAGAGTTGGGCGTTAGGCAGTCCTTCCTCTAAATTAGTAGGTTCCTCTCTAGTTTCAATGCGCTACAAATGATCATGTCCTGCATTCAGTCGTCCTGGCTACACAATAACCTCGAATTCGTACTCCAAAAAAAACAGAAACCACCTATAGATTCCCCCCGCAAACACAATTTTGTTCACTAGGTACTTCAATTTGGAGTGATCTGTATACATCTTAAAGTGTCCACCCAACAAGTAGTTCCTGAACTTATGGAGAGCGTACACCATAGCTAATCCTTCGCGCTCTGTCGTGGAATATTTTTTCTATGCTTTAAACAACTTCCTACTTTCCAATGCTATAGGATGATCCAGTTCTCCCTCACCGGCCTGTGTCAGTATGACCCCCACCGCAATACATGATGTGTCCACGTGCACATGAAATTCCTTCTTCCAATTTTAGAAGACTAGGATAAGCACGATGACCATTTTCTCATTTAGCACATCCAAGCTCTTCTAACATTCATCATTCCAATAGAACGTAGCATCCTTTTTCAACATTTTCTCCATAGGTGCGGTGATCTGGGAATAACTCTTTATGAACTTCCAATAGTATCCAGTACGCCCTAGAGTTGTACGTAGCTGTTTCACACTCCTTGACACCTCCAAGTTGATTATCACTGCGATCTTTGTTGGGTCTACCATCAATCCTTGTCTGCATACCACATGACCCAGCAAGATCCCAAAGGGACACAAAACAGACACTTGGTTAGATTGAGCATGATCTGGTATCTCCTACATGTATCTAGCATCAAGCACAGACTTGCCACATGGAACTTGACCAATCCAAACACTGTCCAATCATCAAAGTATACCTCCAGAAATTTATGAATGAACTCTTTGAATGTAGCAATGAATACACGTGAAAATATCACTGATGCATTCTTCAGCCCAAAAGGCATTACATTGTACTGAAAGCATCCCCATTCAGTTGCAAAGGTAATCTTTCTTCTATCCTCAGGCACGATTTTAATATGATGGTACACAGAGAACCCATCAGTGAAATAGTATGCTTCTTGGCCACCTACATTATCTAGAACCTCGTCGGTGAACTGGGCCAGGAAAGGATCATGCACACAAGCGTCATGAAATTTCCTAAGATCTACACATATCTTTGTTTCTTCCTTCAATTTCTTTTCCTGAACCACTATTGGGCTTACCCAATTAGATTCTTCCATTGGTTCAATAATACCTACCGTGAGCATCTTATCTAACTCAACGTGGACCATTTCCTTATACTTTGGGTTGAGGTGGTATGGTCTTTGATTCATAGGTTTCTTGTCTGGCTTTAGGGTGATCTTCATGACACCCAGGTCTCCTATTTTCCATTTTAGATCAGAAAGCTTCATGGGGAATAAGTCCTAATATTCACAGAGCAGTTCGACGACCTTATCTATTGTCGTTTCATCACAATAGTCCCCAATCTTTGCAAACGTATGTTTTGCCTCTATGCTAATGTTCACCAGCCTAGTCTTGAGTGGCTCAGCTATGTCTGGGTTCTCTAGCTGTGGTCCTTCAACTCTGCAGTGACCTTCATTCTATGGGATATTAACATTTCTCGGGTCTTCCTCTTCTTCTTCCATCATTACATTGTAACATTCCAGCAGATGGCTCAATTGGGTAGTTCAATTAGGTTGAATTAGGTCTAAAGGTTCCTGTGGTATCGTAAGGATGCTTGTCTTAACCTCCTACAATGCTTCATCGATGGACTCAAATCCACCCTCAAAGTTAAACGTCATCCGAAATCCTTGGCATAAAACATCCCATTCATGATTGCCATGATGGAGTTCTATCTCCAAGTACCTATTCATTGGTATAACCTCCAAGGCATGAAAAAAAGATGGGCACACTCTAGCTGAGGCTTTGCTCCATATGCTTCAATCCATTTGTTTAAATGATCACATGGATCATTCCTCCCATCATACTTTTCTGTTAGATCATCCTCCTATATTCACGCCAATCATCAAAACTACCCTTGTGCATTCCCCACCATCTTGCAGGTGTAGCGCATAGCACCCAATCTAATGAATGGAAGTGATTGTTCTCGGCCACTTTCCTTTCGAATGCATCCAAAAAGTGATAAACCTCAGTTAGCCCATCATAGTGAGGCAGATTCCTTACTTTTGATGATATGCAATGCAATGACTTGGTCATCATATTACAACACAACGTAGATACTTCATGCAATTGATTCTGCCAGTGCTCTAGTTCTTTGTCCAAATTTGATGTGCAAGAGCTCTTGTGGTCCCATGCAATATGTCCATATACTATTGGATTCACCCAATCCTGGTCTCGTGCCATTATCTTGTAAATCTAGTCTAAATCATCATCACTTTCATAATCATGAACCGGTTTTGTATAGCACAGTCCTTCTGCAAGATCCAATGGCACCACTACGCGGAGTGATTTCTTTTCAAATATCATATTTTCCTTCTTCAGTTTGATTACCACATTCATTTCAATGTCCCAATCGATCCCAAGGAGTGCAGGGTATGGATTTCTATCATCCAAAATCTCTATCACTTCAAAATATTCCAGTGCGCTCGTGCCTTCGATGTCAAGTGTTACCCCCTACAACCTACCCACTAGGATGATTTTCTATTGATTTTCCATCCTTAACTAGATCGGAGTCCACTTGAGTGTAGGTCTCCCCATTCTCCCACAATGTTTTCGGCAAAACATTCACGTCAGACCCGAGATGAAGATAACTTGGTCCATTTCATATTCCCCTATCTGCTCAGTGAATCTCATCTCACGTCTAATCCTCGCCTTATGCTTACCAAGCTTTCTAACTACGTGTGGTTAGCTAGTAGCGCTATATTTTCCACCACACTGATTGATTAGTTCCTGCAATCCCTTCATAGCCTTACTATCATGGAGTAGTTTCATGTAGGTCTCTAAGAATGTGGTAATCATGGATGGGTCCATTTCTTCAACTAGTTTCTCCTAACTTCCTAAGGTAGAGGCCTCAACAAATATTTTCTTTCCTTCCATAAATTTTTCTTTCATGTGCTCTAGATCAAACCCAGTCTCCTTTTTTGGTGCTTTACAGACCCACTCACCTTTTGTAGGCTACTTCCCTTTATCCTTGCTAATAGTCGTTCCACTCCGCAGCATAATGTTTAGCTTAGGGTCTTCCTTGCGAGGCTTAACCCTCATCATGTGGAGATTCTACGTCGGCTGTAGAGTTTGAACCCACTTTTTGTGAATCTTAGCCAACAATATAGGGAAATCCTCAGTTCCTTGGTCAAGCTAAGTACAGTAGCGACATGACAGTCAGATCAGGTTCAAACAGTCTCTCGCATGGTGTCTTGCTCCTCCATAATTGTAATAAATCAGCTACCCTTGACCTCTACCAGGTACCCCTACACCTTGGCCTCAGTCGTGCCCCTGATACTCACCTCGTGCTCTATCGATGCCTTGGTCCGGAGGCCATGTTTTTGCCTGCACCCTGTATGCAAGTGTCCTATCCATGATTAATTTGTAACTATGACAATTGTACTCATCATGACCTACTAATTGAGAGAAATTGCAAAAGAGTTGTTGTGGTGTATGTACAAATGTCCACAACAAATGGCAATTGTTGGTGGCATGTTTCCCAACTACCTAGCATATAGCACACCATAGCATGGGCCCTGTACTTGGCCCTACCACAGCCTCCGCCCTTAGAGGGATTGGTCCCCCTACTGTAACATTGTTTGCAAATACTAGACAGTGATCCTTCTCACGCCCTTGACATTTGCATTTGAGGCACCAGACTTATTCGCGCACCTCAGGCCAACTTGTTCTGTCTTCCTTCAGTCTTTGCATCTCGAGCCAAAGGTTATACAAATGCATGTGAATCTTCTAAACCACTAGATTAACATCTTGTATTGGTGTCTCATGCAGTCTTAGTGTGATTTCTGGAGCTTCTTCTTGGGTCCCGATCTTCTGTTGTGATAACGCAACCTTTAGGTGGGGTAGGAGTGAGGCCATGAACCATTCAAAGTGCTTCCTTTCAGTTAGGTTCATGTTGGCTTCACAGATCATTCACTTCAAACAATCCATATGCCAGAGCATCTCATCAGGCTTCATCAAGATCTCCTTGAATCCCACAATTGATTGCACTTGAGTCTTAGGTTTACTGAATTCCCTATTCAACGTAGTCTGGATATCTGCCAATGTAGACATTGGGTTCTTGGGATTGTACTTAACGTACCATGTTAGTGCACTATCCTGCAAAGTACTAACCAATGTTTCTTTCTTCATTTTGTCATCTACGATACCCTGAGCTTCCCATACACCCTTCACGACCAACCAAAACTAGTCAGGATCATCATTTCCAATGCCCTTGAATACAGGGAGATTTACAGAGTTCACCATGTTGAACAGTGGTGGAGGTGGCAGTGGTGTGGGCGATGGGGTAAATGGCGGAGGTGAGGATGGGGTTGGCATGGATGGATGGGATGAGGATGGAGGTAGTGTGGGTATTCACGGGAACCCTTGTCTTATCAATTGAATAGTGCTGAGTGGTGAAGCCTGCATTGTTGCTTCATCATCACTGAAAGGTGGATCAATCAGCATGCTATACTCAGGACCTTTTCTTCCTCCATCCATAAAAGACCTTCCACTTCACGTAGCTCCAAACATCAAGGTAACTGCATGACCCACTTGTCACATATGAGCATCTTAATCCAAGTATTTAGTGATTTCAAATACTTACTTCATGGCCCTTTGAAGAAGCAGCACCCTACTTCGATGTAGCTGACCGAAGTATCAACTGTGAACTCTATCACAAACCCTTCTACAATATGGTCGAGCTGATGATCAACAACAAGCATGATCTTATCTTCAGAGGCTTCCAATCTTCGCACTAACTCTGGGGTCCAGACAATCATATTGTCAAGCCTCCACCTTCCCTAGCCATCTGCCAACTTCGTGATCCACTTGTATAATTCAACCAGGAAAGAACATAATAAAATTTCATGAATTTATATGTACAAATATATGTCCAACCACTATTACTTTTTCAATCATGGATTCATGTTTTCTTGTGTTGGAAATACGTGGATCTTCCTATCCAACCAATCTTAAATTTCCTTCTTAGTTGGGTTCCAATGATGTGACATCACACATCTCGTTATGCAAATCCTGGTCCTAGTAATGGAACCATTTGTTGGCTTGATTGGCCCTAACCCAGGCTCAACATTAGTCATCCAAGAAAATTTGTACACTATTGGCCCTTTTGACATCAATCTGTGGAGCGCGGATCGAGGTCTCACATGAAGCAATATAGAGGGATGTAGGAACCAAGTTTCCACACCTTGAGATGGTTGTGATGTCGTTTTATACCTTAAACCCTTCCTTCGTACAAATCAATAAATGTTCAGGGTTTATTGATGTACTTTTTCTTTCATCTCTTAGAACGTCCAGAAAGGTATACAATCTTCCTTCACACAACCCTAATTGGCTCAGGTACTTATGCACCTTTTTTACTGTGTTATTATATAATTTCCAAAATTATCTTAGTTTTTCACCAAATTTACCATGCAATTAAGATATCTTCACATAAACATATATCCTTATTTGCGTTCATATAACCGATAGAAACATATACATTCTGACATCAAATTAGCATTATAACATAAACTCAGAACTTAATATAACATAATCACATGCGATCCACAGAGGAGAAATACATAGTAATTTCAAAATTCTTCTCTTTATTGATGAATCATATTTTCAATACAGACTCTATCTGCCTTGCGCACACAGCTGTAGGGGTCCATGCACTCATCTACGAATCTCTACCCTAGGCCTCTGCACACTTAGCTCCAGAGGCTCTTCCTACGCTAAGACTCTCCCTCTTAGCTCTTCACAGACTCATCAAGAACTTAAACTTTTCCAAACTGACTCCTTTAGACTCTTATAAGTCCTCCATTTTATACAATCCCACGGTCCAGGGACCAAGGGCGGATCTCATCAAGGTGACACAACCTATGTAGACTAAGGGCGGAAAACCATTTTTGACTCTTGATATCTTCGCGCTCCATGAACAAAAAATGAGGAGAATTTACATTTCTTTATACAAACTTTAGGCCCTCTTCCCCAAAACTTGGGTTTTTGACCCCAAAATTAACCCCTAGAGGACCCGTTCCCAACACAAACCTTATGGGATAATCAGTTATACGCTAAGTACAACAAATGTGATTTTTACAAAAGTCAGATATAATATCTCGGTCATGTCATATTAGAAGAAGGTATAGCGGTATACCTAGAGAAAATTAAGGTCATTATGGAGTGGACTACCTAGAAGAATGTCACTGATATTAGGTCCTTCTTGGGCCTAGCTCGGTACTATTGTCGGTTCATTGAAGGATTTTCAAAATTCACTTTTCTCATGACTTCATTATAGAGAAGTGAAGGAAATTCCGGTGGACTATTGAATGTCAAAAAGTCTTTGAGTAACTAAACACCTACTTACTACTGCACCTTTATTAAAAGGTGGCGGATCAGGAGAAATATTCTACTTATGATCTTGAATTAACGACAATAGTGCATGCATTAAAAATGTGGTGACACTACCTGTTGGGGATGATATTTTTGTTGTTAACAGATCATAATAGTCTTACAAATTTCTTTAACCAGTCCATTTTAAATGCCCATCAATCTAGGTGGACAACCTTTTTAAGAGAATTTGACTTTGAAATAAGGCACCTTAAGAGAAAAGAAATTTGGGTTGCTGATGCATTAAGAAAAAATATGTATTGCATTTATGAAATACATTTCAGCCAAGTGAAGTCAAATCTCCTTGATATGATTAGAGAAGCATCTCTTAAGGACCTGGAATATACCTTCCTTTGGCAGCAAGAAATCAATGCTCAAAATAAAAGGGAAAATTCTAAATATGGAATAAATTTAGACAAACTGTTAACTTTTAGAAATCGGATTTATATTCCTAATCATAATTCTATTAAACAATTTTTATTGGATGAATTTCATAGGAAACCATATGCTACCCACCCGGGATACCAGAAACTACTTTCAGCTATCAAGAAATGTTATTTCTAGCTAGGTTTAGGAAAAGAATAGTCTAATATTGGAGTTAACTTGGCACAAGGAATGATTGTGGAAGACTAAAATAATCTAACTGTATACCATATCCCATGATTGCACCCCTTCAAGGGAGGACTATAGTTGCTTTAGCTGGAGTAATCCTTGTGGGATTTTTGGTGTGGCTAGATGTCTTCTTAAGTAGCCAAGGTACATGATTGACTCTGCCTTTTAATCATGCTCTTGAATATTCCTTTGATGGCAAGGGCTAGATGCTCCCTAGATTTACAAAAGAAGAGGGCATACTAAAGGCCTGGAAAATAGAGTAACACCTATCCATCAGCATTTAGGATAGTTGTAACTGGGAAGCCATGGATGTAACATCCATTGAGAAGGGTAACTACCGTTGTGATAGCATATGGATCACTACATCTTCTTTCTATTGTAAATTATGAGATGATTTTGAAGAAGGGTTTACATTTATTGTCAGAATCACCCCAACCCACTCAACCCAACCCAACCCAAC
>APFE031498931.1:116181-182826 GCA_000404065.3 Pinus taeda
GGGAGGAAGAGTCACACTAATATAATGTTGAGAACACAGATCGAAGATCTATAGTGATCTCTTCATCAAGCTATAATACAATCATGTAGAAACCCTTCAGATTTACTGTGACATTTAACAAAACAACAATATTAATTGTAGCAAAATAGCATGAGAGAGAAAAATAGAGAATTGTACTTGGGTACTTAATATGGCACTAGATCAAACTAATCAATGAATATGTTGTCTAAATGAGTGTGCATGAATCTATTCACATCCTTCTAGGGTTGGGAACTATAACCCACTATCTATTCACACTAGTGAAACTAACTAGGTTCCATATATGGTGCTCAAAAAACAAGTAATGTTCTTAACAAACAAACATCATTTTCTATATAAATTATTTAAATAAATTATCATCAGTTTATATTAAACTATGAAATCAACATTTGAAAAGCAATGCATATCAAGCATATTAAGCATGCATGGAAACTACTTATTGGAGTCCAAGGAATTATTATGGTAGATGAAGTAATATGGTATGTTGCCTTAGAAGAGCACCAATATGCAATGAAGAACCCTCAAATATGCTGGGAGAATGAAAAGACATAAAATAATGAAGAGTACTAGTGGCAGAGAGGGTATAAAAACCCATAATTTTGTTTTTGCTCTCAAGAAAATGGTTGAAAACCATATTTTTTAGACCTAAAATAGCCTTGTAAATACTACCAGCCAGGGGAGGAAGAGTCACACTGATATAATGTTGAGAACACAGATAGAAGATCTATAGTGATCTATTCATCAAACTATAATAGAATCATGTAGAAAACCTTCAGATTTACTATGACATTTAACAAAACAACAATATTAGTTGTAGCAAAATTGCATGAGGGAGAAAAATAGAGAATTGTACTTGGGTAAATATGGCATTGGATCGAAATAATTAATGAATATGTTGTCCAAATCAGTGTACATGAATTTATTCACATCCTTCTAGGGTTGGGCACTAGTGCCAAGAGGGGAACTAGGCCAACCTAGTCATAAATAACAAAGTGGATAACTTTCACATATGTAAGCAAATTAAAGCACTCAATACATCAGGTAGTGGGTCGCCATGTGGTCTTAAGTGGAGATTATCCATACTCTAATAGTTAATCAATTCTCAAGCACAAATTTTGTACTAGTGGAAATCTTGAACCATAAAGGTGTTTATGTTACAGAAATAGTGAGATACACATCAACACTAGCTAGTGACAATCCATATAGATGAATAATGCATAGATCTGGCTATAAGGATTTTTCTCTCTGACCTCTGTGTTAGAAAAAAATCTGACTTAGATCCTCTTTTGGGTAAGAGATGAATTTTCTCTGGATTATATTACAAAGGGAAATCCACTATCTTAAGTTATTGTCACATAATGCAAAGTAATCTCTATAGAATATTGGGTTTATGTGTTGTCAACCATAGGGTTATAACATTTAAACTACTTTATATTATTGTGAAAGGTAATTTCCATTGGTATTTTTTAACAGGTACTCATTAGATCTTTTATTATCTAGTCCCCCTTACTTATCTAATGTGATAAAATTATCCCATACACTTACTATGATTTAGTTTTCTGATACTAGTCATTTTAACTTTAGAAGATGAATACACCAACATTGTAGTTAACTTGGCACAAGGAATGACTTTGGAAGAGCAAAATAATATATATGTATTCCATATCCCATGATTGCACCCCTTCAAGGGAGGATAGTTGCAATGAACCTCATTAAGAAGAAAATAAGTTATGACAAACCACATAAAAATGTTTTTAATTCCAAGAAACAGAGTCTCGAGGATCGTCAATTTTGGATGAAGGAGCCCACTAATCGAGAATCTAGATGGAAACACATGAGGATTATGGAGAGGTATCATGAGAAGTGGAGAAACAATGATAAAATATTAACTTCCTATATCAGGGTGCGACCTAAGAGTATTGTTTTAGAAGAGGTCATACTAAAGGCCCTAAAGACAGAATAATGTCCATTTCTTAGCTAACTTTTCTACCATATTATTTTATGTCTTAAATTTAAAGGATCACATGTGAGCATATAATAGACACAGAGTACGTGGAAAAACCTTTAAATGGGACATGTAAAGTATATTATTTTCCAAACCATTACATCTATGGGTAGCCCTAGGCCATTGTCAAAATTCACTCTGTAATTCTCCCTCTTACATCCTTTTCTCCTTATACATTACTTAATACATCACTTATAAAAAAATAAACCCATTAGGGTGTTTTAACTATGACATCCCTCAATGTTGAACTTGTTTACATGTTACTAACGTTAATTATAATGTGGACTATTAATATAAATGAAACTTTTGTTGGAGCACAATGTCTGATTACCAATGCTCCCTCTTATTAGAGGAGAGCTCCAAAATCAACTTCCAATGAACTCTTTGTAATCTTGAAGAATGATGCCAGTAAAGTCTGCATGAGCTTGATAACTGATTCAACACCACTACTTCCCTCAGAAAAGAGATTCCAGACAATTTCTAGCTATCCTGTAAAACAACTACTAAAGAATACCATTGATCTAGAATTGAATATTTGTTTCAATCACTTCAACACTTCCACTGAAGACATTACCTTTGAGCTTATGCTTCGAGAATTAGCCAACCATTGCCCAAATTAAACCTGCTACCCCCATGTTAGCACCAATATTCTCTTCCTTAAGTTGGATCATCTCCATTTTAGTCACCTACCACCCTCACATAAGTACCTGTGGTCACTTCCACAATATGGATTATATCATCGGTTTATGCATACACAAGTTAGTCTTCCTTGAATAAATGCTTCTGACAAAATCATAATTTAAAGATTCTAAAGAAGGTGGACATACTTGGTATGGATGACAAATCAGTCAATCCACCTTCTCTGTATAGTACCACATTCCCATCTGAAGGAATTCTCATTTATCATCTTTGTATTCCAAAAAATGTGGCATGAAAGATACCTTGATTCTGCACACTACCCTTTGGTGATGGGCTATGTATATGGTATGAATAGGTCACCCTATTTTTAATTTTGAAATTTCATTCAAACACATGTGAATCCTATTATTGCCTAAACTAGCATCTTAGTGGAAAAGCTCAATCTACAGATGTTACCCTTGGGTAATGGATGGGAGTTATGATTGATGATTAGAAGAGGGTAAGAAAACCTTGATTATTATTAAGTGATTGAATGCAACGATACACTTCAACAAATAACCAACTTAATCCACAAATATAGCGCATATGTAATATATAGGATCCAATGACTTAGTGATCTAATGCTTCAAGATAGATCTTTAAGAGAACAAGCATAAATTACATGATCCACTTAGATGCTTTATATGAATTAGAAACAAGTGGTTTAGATCTCAAATATGATTTACTATACATGCAAAAGTGATTTCAGATTTGCATTATGTTGATTAACACCCCAAATTAATGTAAATCTTGAAGAAGTAATGTAACAACTTAATGAACGTAACTTGTAATAGAAGCAAATTCATGTTAAATGTAATCACGATAGATGTGTCATATCCTTCTTGGTGAAAATGACCCTTATGGCACAATTTTGAAATAGGGTTTCCAAAAAAGTATGATAAGGTAATATTTCACAATAACAATGCAATATTCATCAATCCATATAAAGTAAAGATCCTTCCATTTAATGTACAATTAGAATGAAAGATATTAAAATAGTCACATGTTCTTTAGCTGTGTCCCTGATCCCAATTATTGTCGTGCTAGCCTTCAATGCCTTAATGAGGTGACTTTCATCCCTCCTATCACCCTTTACAGTATTCTGCCCAGTTCGTCCTCCTCTTTCCAGCAATTACTATCTTTATGTGAGGGGTCACAACCTTTCGGTTGCGTGAGGGAAGTACTATGCTATCTCAAGCGATCATCTACTACTATTACAAACCTAGAAACCCTTGTTGTCACAGATGATGGATTTCCACCTTCCTTGCTGCCTATAAACATTACTTCACTATCTCATTGCTACCACAGTCAACTCCAAACCAGACCTTACTTGCCTCAAAACCCCAAACCATATTCAAGATGATTTGCTGCCACATAAAAACCTTAGGGGTGATTCATTGCAACAAAAAATCCCTTATAGGTGGTTTGCTACTGCAATTGATACCTCAGGGATGATTTTGTTGTCATCAACAATGCCTCAGAGGTATCTTGATATCTCAAAATTGCTTCATAGACATATTTCTACAATAGTTAAGCCTCAGATTTAATGTGCTACTATAGATAATGCCTTAGAGATAGGACAATGCCTCAGATGATGTCTCAGGGATGATTCACTACCCAGATAATGCCTCAAGATAGTTTGTTTCCACAGTTAGTGTCTATTTGATCATTTATATAACAACATTTAGAAGTTGGATTAAAGTGAGGGATTGTAGAAAATTAAATCAAATTTCGATTGGTTGAGTCTCTGCAATTATGGATTGAAAATATTACACAAATTAGATCCATATTTAAAAGAGCATTAATCATGCCCAGCTCACTAAGCGAAATTAATATTGGGAGTACTAGAGTTGCTTTAGCTGGAGTCATCGTTGTGGGCTTTTTGGTGTGGCTAGTTGTCTTCTTGAGTAGCCGAGGTACATGATTGACTATGCCTTTTAATCATGCTCTTCAATATGACTTTGATGGCAAGGGCTAGATGCTCGCTAGTTTTACAAAAGAAGAGGGTAAAATAAAGGTCCGAAAGACAAAATAACACCTATCCCTCAACATTTATGATATTTGTAACTAGGCAGCCATGGATGTAACATCTGTCGAGAAGGGTAGATGCAACTATGAAAACATATGGATCGCTTCATCTTCTTACTATTGTAAATTATGAGATGCTTTAGAAGAAGGGATTATAATTATTATCAGAAACAACCCACCCCACGCAACCCAATCCAACCCAACCCACTATATATTCACACTAGTGAAATGAACAAGGTTCCATATATGGTGCTAAAAAAATAAACAATGTTCCTAACAAACAAGCATCATTTTGTATATAAAATGTTTAAATAAATTACCATCAGTTTATATTAAACTTTGAAATAAACATTTGAAAATCAATGCATATTAAGAATATTAAGCATGCATGGAAACTACTAATCGAAGTCCAAAGAATTATTATGGTAGATGAAGAAATATGTTGTGCTGCCTTAGAAGAGCACCAGTATGCAATAAAGAACCCTAAAATATGCTTGGAAAACGAAAAGACATAAAACAATGTAGAGTTCTAGTGGCATAGAGGGTATAAAACCCAGAATTATGTTTAACCCCCCAATATAGTTAACCACCCATGGAATAAGTGAATTCCAATAGATGCCAATGTAGTGAATGCCCATGATCTCTGGTTTCATCAATTCATGAGTAAATGTTGGTGTGGGATTAAACCAATCCAATCGTCAAGCACTTGTGAACCATGCTGAGTTGTTTTACATAACATATGAAGGTTTCACAACCTCTATGGTAGGTTATGGTCATACATGGATGCATAGGTTACAAATTTATCTCATGACCTAACCCATAATGCCAATTTCATGCCTCATACTTCTCAAATACCTAAGATACAAATATCATGGCTCGGTATTATACCTATGCGCAAATTTGTGAAGATTTGAGTTGTTTAGAGGAGAATCAATCATATTTCCATAACACCCCTCTAGAAACTATTTCATGCTAACAAATTAGAGTCTAGTTCCAAACACATGATCACATCTCCAAGCAAAAGGTGATCCCAATGCATCTCCTAGAATGGTAGATATCAAGTGACACAATGTGGCCATTTATTACATAGAAGTTCAAATATATAACAATGAGACAATGGGGTGTCCAATTTCATGAAAGGATGACCTCTTTTCTCAAAGCACATCCAAAGTAACAAGGATTGTTACAATGTTGTATGTTGGGTTAGGATGCAACACTATCATGTTATAAGACACAATTGCATACAAAAGGTTATACTCCATTATTAATTTAAATTGGGATGCAAATTTACAACCAATGATTGAATTTTTTACATTGAAACACTAAAAAAAAATATAATTGAGTGAAAAAAGTGGAAGCAACATCACAAGAAGAACCCAATATGGTACGATGTCCTCTTGAAGAAACCACCCATGTCAAATGTGAGGAATATCAAGAGAGGATGAATGTAGAAAAACCCCTAAAACTTGCAGAAATGGTGAGGATCCTAAAGTAGAAACACTCCTAAATCTTGCAAAAATAGTGAGGATCCTAAAAGAAATACTCTAAAGCTACATGATAGATAATGAAAGGATAATCCAAGAGAGAGAAAGACAGTTAGAATTGAATGCATTGTTTCTAGAAAATCTACCTGAAATTCGTAAGCAATTGCAACAAAGACCTAATGATACCAATGATTAATTTCAAAGATAAAGATTCATTGAGAGGTTAAAAGACACATGTTATCCACAAATAAAATGAGGAAAATCACCTCCATAAAAATACACCATGCTAAAAGGATAGATACATCTAGTAGCAAATCATTATTTGATTCGTCTAAGGTTGGGATAGTCAATTCATGTCAGCTTCTTGGAAATAGTTCCAAGAGTGAATTACATAACAAACAAACAAAAAAAAACATTCTTGAACTATGTTGCATGTATATTTCAAAAAGGCCAGGTCACCCACCTTCTATGGTGAATAAAGAAATGCAAAAAGACAAATGTTTGATTATTGAGATTAAAGAAATACTTTCTTGTTTATGAACATTAGAGGAATATGAATGCCATAGTGAAAATATTCCACATAACTAGAAGGGCTTCCATATAGTGGGAGGACACATCATAAAATGAATTTGTGAGAGGAATATCACTTGGAACAAATTTCCTATAAGTTTTGGAATTACTATCACTATGTGCCATATATTAGGGATGAGAAACTGAAAATTAAACATTTTCTCAACGAACTATCTTAGTCCTACCAAGATCAGATAAAATTTGATGATTTCAAGGTTATATATGATATGAAAAAAAATTCCAAGTACTATTATCAATAATATAGGAGTAAAAAATATTTGTAGAAGCCATGGAAGAAGAAATACAAAACTTCCTTGAAGGAGAATCGATTCAAATCACAATAATGCAAGACTTTAGGAAAGGGTACAAAGATGATTTGCTTAGCCAAGATAAAGCTATAATAGAATCTGAATTACCCTATGCAAAGTGGATCTACACTTATACAAAGCTCAAAGTAAAATGCATATTGGATTTTAATCACACTAGAAAGATATAAGTGTGAAAAAATACTATATAGTTACTTATAAAACAAGAAACAAGAGAGAATAAAAGCACTTAGAAATTGACTAATGAACGAGAGAGACAATTCAAATTTCTAAAAAAATCTAATAATATGTTATTGATGAACATGAATGGAATATATAGACTCTGCTAGAGACCAATTAATTCAAATTAGGTTGGGGTTCCATGTGCATGCACTTAGTATAATTCAAAAGTACTTTCCCTAGTTGGAAAACACATTAAATTGTACTCACAAACCCAAAATTGAAAAATATCCTAGAAATGTAGTGAATGAAAATTAGTGGAGTTATAGATCATCTGCAATTGGAAAATAACTCTCGCATGCATAATACTAACCAGTTAAATTTTGTTAAACTCCAAAATAGGACTAAAATTCAACTAACAAGGGGAGGAGAGAGAAAAAATGAGCACTAACTAATACAAAGTAGCCACTAAGTGCATAGTCACTCTAGGAATTTCATGAGGTGGCATGAATTTATGGATTGGAATTACACATTTCATCCTACAACTAATTTGAGGTCATGGCCACATATAACTAACACTCAGTAAAAATAGAAAGCCCCGCAAAATAGAAAATTTTCAAAATGATATGGAATGTGTAGTATTTAATTAAAAGTGATAAAATGTTTCCATAATAATATATGGAATAAGGTATAATTACGATCAAATTATAGGTCATAATGAACTAGTGAGTGCAATGTACACAACATCCCCTTGAATACCATGTCGCGAGTATGCTAGGGAGTACATATAAATTATTTAAATAAATTATCATCAATTTATATTAAACTGTGAAATCAACATTTGAAAAGAAATGCATATTAAGCATGCATTGAAACTACGAATCAAAGTCCAATGAATTATAATGGTAGATGAAGTGATATGGTGTGCTACCTTAGAAGAGCCCCAATATGCAATAAAGAACCCTGAAATATATCAGGAAAATGAAAAGACATAAAATAATGGAGAGTATTGGTGGCAGAGAGGGTAGAAAAACCCAGAATTATGTTTAACTCTCCAATATAGTTAACCACCCATGGAATAAGTGAAATCCAATGAATTCCAATGCAGTGAATGCCCATGACATCTAGTCTCAACAATTCACGAGTAAATGTTGGCGTGGGATTAAACCAATCCATTTGTCAAGCCCTTGTGAACCATGCCGAGTTGTTTTACATAACATATGAAGGCTTCACATCCTCTATGGTAGGTTATGGTCATACATGGATGCATATGTTACAAATTTATCTCATGACCTAACCCATAATGCCAATTTCATGCCTCGTACTTCTCAAAGACCCAAGCTACAAATATCATGGCTTGGTATTATACCTATGTGCAAATTTTTGGATATTTGACATGTTTAGAGGAGAATCAATCATATATCCATAACACCCCTCTAGAACGAAGGATTAAAATGCCAAAATTTATATTGGGAAGTGTACCCATGAACTTTGGGATAATAAAGGGCACTAGATTAAGAAAACTTATATAGGCAATGCTAGAGCTAGGCCCATTCCCTATATTGTTCAAAAAGAAAATTTCCATATTATATGTGACTTTATCTTGCTGGTAAAAGCAAGTTGTGTGAGATATGGACCTATTTCATGCTAAAGAGTTGGAGTCTAGTGCCAAACACATGATCACATATCCAAGCAAAAGATCATCCCAGTGCATCTCCTAGAATGGTAGATATCAAGTGACACAATGTGGCTATTTATTGCATAGAAGTTGAATTATATAGAAATGAGCCAATGGGGCATGAATTTTCATAAAAGGATGACCTCGTTTCTCAAAACGCACACAAATGAACTAGGATTGTTACAATGTTGTATGTTGGGTTAGGGTGCAACACTATCATGTCGTAAGACACAATTGCATATCAAAGGTTATACTCCATTATTAATTTAAACTGTGATGCTAATTTACAACTAATGATTGAAGTTTTTGCATTACAACACTAAAAAGAAACTATAATTGAGTGAAAAAAGTGGAAGCAACATCACAAGAAAAACCCAATACCGTATGATGTCCTCTTGAAGAAACCACCCATGTCAAATGTGAGGAATATCAAGAGAGGATGAATGTAGAAAAACCCGTAAATATTTTAGAAATGGTGAGGATCCTAAAGTAGAAACACTCCTAAATCTTGCAAAAATAGTGAGGATCCTAAAAGAAATACTCTAAAGCTACATGATAGATAATGAAAGGATAATCCAAGAGAGAGAATGACAGTTAGAATTGAATGCATTGTTTCTAGAAAATCTTTCTGAAATTCAGAAGCAATTGCAACAAATACCTAATGATACCAATGATTATTTTCAATGTTAAAGATTCGTTGAGAGGTTGAAAAACACATATTATCTACAAATAAAGTGAGGAAAATCACCTCCATAAAAATACACCATGCTAAAAGGATAGATACATCTAGTAACAAATCATTATTTGATTCGTCTAAGGTTGGGATAGTCAATTCATATGAGCTTCTTGGAAATGGTTCCAAGAGTGAATTACATAATAAAAATAAAAATAATCATTCTTGAACAAAACTTCCTTGAAGGAGAATAGATTCAAATCACAATAATGCAAGACTTTAGGAAAGGGTACCAAGATTAGTTGCTTAGCGAAGATAAAACTATAATAGAATATAAATTACCCTATGCAAAGTGGACCTACACTTATATAAAGTTCAAAGTAAAATGCATATTGGATTTTAATCACAATAGAAAGATATAAGTATGACAAAATACTAGATAGTTACTTGTAAAACAAGAAACAAGAGAGAATAAAACCACTAAAAAATTGACTAATGAACGAGAGAGAAAATTCAAATTTCTAATAAAATCTAATAATATGTTATTGATGAACATGAATGCAATATATAGACTCTGCTAGAAACCAATTAATTCAAATTAGGTTGGGGTACCATGTGTGTGCACTTAGTATAATTCGGAAGTACTTCCCCCAGTTGGAAAACACGTTAAATTTTACTCAAAAACCCAAATAAACCATGAAAATAATCCTAATTCCTATAGATATACCATGAAAATATCCCAATTCCTACATCTATACTAATGCCTACAGCTGTGCAAGGAAAATAATACCAATGCCAACAACTTTGCAAGGAAAATACATCAAATTTCAAGGAAAATACTTGTGGAAAATAAACCCTTTGTTGTCTTCCTTGAAACTTCTAGCTCAGCTTCAAGTTCCTTTGCAAAATAACAGTGAAGGACTCGGCATATAAAAACTAAAAAAATTTGGCACCAAAATGATTTTTGGCCTCTACACCAAAAATATTTCAGTGGTTCAGCAGGCTTGTCTCCATTTTAAGCCAGTCTGTTTCCATTTTAAGATGGCCTAGCCCACTATTTCCTATTGTTTCCCACTCAGTCAGCACCCATGTCTCCCACTTTTCCTAAGAATGAGGGTCTTAATATCTATCTCCTGCCACCCATTAATAAACGAGTATGTGCTCTGCTACCTTAATGCTAGTGAGGGGTATAACCGTTGGGACTCATGCCCTTAATGCCCATCATAGAAACCCTAGTCTCGTGGCTCTCGAACCCTAAGTGACTCTCAAACTCCCACCTAGTGGCTTTCAAACATTGCTGTTTGCCTCTCCATTTTCTCAACAAACCCTCCATTGCAATGGGCAAACGAGGCCCTCCTTCCGTGCATAGATTATGATACTCCTGACACAGGCCACCACCATCCCTTGTGCAAATTTACAGAACCCTACAATACTGTAGAGAGGGAATTCATCCCGACACAAGATTAGCATCACTAAACTTTAGGAGAATATTACACACAATAAACATAAATGATTTTTCAATGGAAGATCAATCTTTTGTGTGTGAGAGAGAATTCCTCCCGCAAGAGGCCAAATTTTTTAGCATGGGGAATTGGTCATTGTTGCCCCTGGAATTTTTCTTGAACCAACACCATTAGGCCATCAACATGGATGAATCCAGACTCTACATCTTTAAACAGGGAGCTTAAAATTTCCTCCTCGGCCTCCTGAAAGAGGAGAATTTGGGACGAAGCGTAGCAAGTGAAAAAAGAATTATTTATAGTAGATACCTCTGAAATACATTCAGTGCAAGCATCAAGGTTAAAGTAGAAGCGAAGGTGTTGGTTCATTGTAGTGTGGAGGAAGGATTGGTTGTTGAAGATGCAACATAATTTTCTGGTGGAATCATAATGGAAAGCTGTGGCAAGAATAAGGAAGAGAATGGAGTAGTTCCACTAGGCCCACCGCTGGATTTTGTTCCATCAATTATGCCTAAGAGCCCAATTTCTCATGCCGTTTCGAGAATCCCTCTAGAATAAATCGAGGCCATTCTCCAGCCATCTCTTAGCACAACATAAACAAAGTGACATTGGTGTGGCACTATCACCATCTTTGTGAATCTGCAAACATTTCTCAAGCTTTTCTATTCCTTTGTTCTTTGAAACCCTATCTATTCCTGTATATACTTATGAATACAAATTGCCAAAACCAAAGTAATTAAGGTATCAAAACCAATGATTTATGTTCTTATCTATATGTATTGCAAAATTAAGTCAATACTACCTAATTTAATTAGCATTTATTTTCAAATAATCAAGGTATCAAAACCAATGAGTTATGATGATATCTATGTGAATCGTAAAAGTAAGTCAATACTACCCAATTTAGCTAGCACTGTAAATATTATTCAAAGACACAATGATAAGCATTAAAATTTTATTGAATACATCTATTTACTTATCATGTATTCACTGCTTAAGTTTTGCTACAATTATAGAGTATCACATTGTGATGTAAATGTAGTCTAAATTAAAATTTTTAAATTACACCATCTATTACTATATCCACTAAACATAATACAATGACCACAAGGTACCACTACTCATACTAACATGACAAATAACTGAGCTATCATACTAGTATGACAAATAATTGAGCTAACACTATAACAAATAGATTTTCACTACCATGGAAATAGATAAATTAGGGATCACCTTTTCACATGTTTAAAAAATATATAGATATACTTTCCTATTGTTACTTCTACCACACTACTTATGACAACACTTACTTTAAGACAATCTCCCCTTAACAAGAAGGACATTATTATTGAAGCAACCTAATTTAATAATATAAAAGAGAAACACATTTATTATATTGGGACAAGTATACTGACCTTGGACATATCAAGGGAGGAATGGGGTCATATTACTAAAAGTGAAAACCACTTTTACAATTTGAACTTTTGAATAAATTTTTTCACCATATTTATCATCTCAGCACTTATAGATCTATGTGAGTTCTCTTAAACAATTTTATCTTAATTGTTTTAAAACTAACATCGGACATTAAGTCAAGCTGACTATTCACCTTCCAAAGTAGATAATATGTCAACTTGGTAGTTACCTGCATTATAACTTAATATTAAATAATATTCTTATTTTTTCTATTAATATCAATGCTTCTAATATTTAATATATTGTTAAGTAGATTACCCATCAACTAATTAGTGAAGTATCTAATATTGGATGAGAGAGTTGTAAGGCTAAAATTTTGGCTACCACAAGTTAAATTTGGTGTTTGTATCATGTCAATGCAAAATTAGATTTCACACCTCTCCAGGAATCAATCAAAATATTTTACACATACCAATCAAAGGCATTCAATAGATGGTTAAAGTAGTGGTTGGGATGAGTTCATTGTCAGAAACATCCAAGGGTTTCCAAACTAGAGAAACAAGGGCATGTCTTTGATTTATGGGCTAATGTTTCAAAATTTTCTATGAGAAGAGGATTTGGTGGGAGTCCTTATGGGAAGAGCTTCCACCTATTCGTTTATTTATTAAAGTAGGCTTCAAATAAGTGATTATAGATATATGATACATATAATATGCAAACCAATCACAACACAACAATATTGGACATTTGCATGAGACATAATTTAATTTATTTTCAATATATTTTTGCTTTAAAAAAGGCAATATATGCTACCATGATGCAATACAATGATTCAATAACATTGTGCACCAAACAAATGAATTGGACCATGGATCTCATGTACGATGACAATCATCCTTGATAAACTATGATTATTAGCCACTTTGAAAACCCTCATTTATGGTCACTCATTGAAAATGGTCATGAAATTTGAGATCATTGGACATGGTTAACATGCTTTGGTTAACAAAATCTAGTATGGTGTGAGGGTCTTTCCTACAATGGCAGCTTTCTAACACCCTCTACAACAACATTGCTTCATGAAAGGCATTTGATAGTGCTTCGTAATTTTTCCTTTGTATATGAGAAATAAAATAAATGTTACTCCTCCCTTATCCAATATAATGCTCTTAATTACAAATTGAACAATGTATCTTGACATTGCCTTTCCCTTTTTGTGTGAACTTGCTCAATTAGCATCTAGATAACTTGTGAGATAAAACTCAATGTATGTATTGTATTTGGTATTGTGTCAATTATTCATTTTTATGTATTAATATTGTGTTAATGGCCTTCCAATGCATGGTCAATCTTGAATTAAGATTTTGACATGGAAAATCCCAATTTTGCAATTTTGGCAATCAATGGCACAGTGCAGGGACAACATGTATCCATCTTGGAGGATAGTGGGGCAACCCAAAATTTTATTGATGCACAGTTGGTGGAGTGGAGAGGCATTCATAGATTGATATATATCCTGAACAACGTGGGCGATAGAGGATGCCTATGCTTCACCTCAGTTGTCTTCTTGATTGTTGGTTAGATATGTTGACGATATGGTTGATGGTTTGATATT
Source organism: Pinus taeda (assembly GCA_000404065.3). NCBI lineage: Eukaryota > Viridiplantae > Streptophyta > Pinopsida > Pinales > Pinaceae > Pinus > Pinus taeda. The sequence goes on from APFE031498931.1 coordinate 130,313, forward strand.
GAATTCAAATTCCTCCCTTAACCCTTTAGCCAAAAAGATGCTTCCTCAAGTATCTCCAATAATCTCCTATGAAGAGTTGTAATATTTAACTTGGAATTATGGCCCACCATGATCATCTAATAATTAATTGAAATAGCAGCAAACCCCAATTTAGGGATTGGGTGGATCATATGGTGGGACTATGCTAGTGGGAACCCTAAATAAACGAATTGAAACCCCCTTGATTTTCTACCTTGATGGTATTCATTTCCCAAATTTCTTGCTGGATACACAAGTCCTGAAAACATGACAAGGAAGATGAAAGGAAGTTGACAAGGACATTAGGTTGTCGTAGAACATCATAAAGTGCGTCCACATGGATGAACATGGAATGGGGATTAAGGTCATCAAGTCATAAAGGTTAAAAAGGTGCATCAAAATATTTTTGTAGTGTCCCAAAGGGAAATATACAATTATTGTCTACTTTAAAACAAAATATACATTTATTGTGGTGATAGTATCCATAGGATTCTTAGAACTAGTGCTATAGTGTTTGGCAATGAATGAATAAGAAAGAAACCATCAGCAAGAAAATGGGGAAAGTATCTAACAAATATGGTTAGAGTGAGCAATCAAAATCCCCATCATTGAATGAAATGGTCATTTACACAGGGCTCATGAGAGAATATGGGATGTAGGGTAGATTGACATGGTAAAAAAAGGAGAGAAGGGTTTTATCTACTAAATGAATATGGGATGGAGGTTATATCTAAGTTCAGGGAGGCTTTTATCTTTTTTGACAAGGATGGAGGTGGATGTATCACAACAAAGGAGCTCAAGACAATAATGCATTATTTGTGTTGAAACCCCAATGTATATTGGAAGTGGTCCGAATGTTTTATATTGAATAATCCAGTCTCGAATACAATCAACCACAAAAGAGTAGTTATAATCTCCCTGTAAATGCCATATTTAATACACCATTCCAAAATGATTTTTTCTAAGGAGAATCAAAGAAATAGAAGAGTCTAGCTAGTCATCGTCTCCATACATAGTAAACAACAACCAGGCCCATTATGTCCTTTATGACACATTGTCCCATGCCAAGACGAATCCAGAAATATACATTTACTAATATTCTTAAGCAAGGCGAAAAGATGAAGCCAAAATACAGAGATTCTATGAATGACTGCTCAAACTAGAGTCAACTTACCTCCTAGGGAGAGCCACCTCTATGCCCATGATAACATTTTACAGTGGATTTTCTCTATAAGTGAACTCCAACCCTTAAGTCCATAACAATTAGGCTGGAGCATAAATCTAATATTTTTAAAATCTGCATCCAATGCAGTGGAGATAACACCAAAAATATGATAAATCTCCAGTACCAATGCATCATCTGGGTAAGAAGAAATGATATGAGATTTATTATTATTCATAAGGATTGGAGAGACGAATCAAAAGAGGTCAATCTACCAAATAGTAACACATCATCAACAAATATCAAAGGATTAAATGTGACTTGTCTACCTACACAATTACATTTAATCCATCTACCTCCACACTTGTAACCAAAATTACTGCCCTTGTGAATTTTGTGACTAATTCTTCCATAATCGAATATTTTATCCTGAACGTCTTCTTCTCGCAAAAGTTGTCATAGATACTTTGAAGTAGGGATATTGTCTACTAACAAATATTGTGTAATTTTCCTCCACCATTCTTGTAGAAATTATAGCGTAGAGTTGCAACTACTTATGAAGTTTTAATCAAAATCACAACACATAAATCTACTCTATTTCTCTCTCGAAGTTAATTCACAATTGAGAACAAAAATTTCATACATCCAATAACAAATAACACACATGCACAAATAATTTTTCCCGAGGAAAGAAATATGCCAAAAACCTAATCTCTTCTTGCATTAATATGATGAATAAAAATGTATTGCAATTTATTTTCTTAATTGAGCACAACCTGTAAGTGAATAACTTGTCTCTCGTCTCACTAAGAATCTATAACCATGACTTAGTAAATTTCTACCACTGTTTGAGCCCATATTTCCTTGCACGATTCCTTGATAAATTAGGCCCCTATTATTTATGAATTTTTACAAAATGGATTGTGAAATTCCCAAGGTTGATCATGCAACACTTGTACACTTAAGGCTAGTCTAGAATTGATGTTACATTGCCTTGGAATCCCCACCATAGTTGGGTAACTCGAATTCTCCATGCGCTTGTTATTTTTGGGTTGATTGATCAATTAACTGGATGATCATTGAATTTGACTAAAGTCCCATTGCACAATTGACCTTTCACTAGTATGGGCTCTGAAATGTTCCATGATAATTACATATTCTTGGGGCTTGGTTTTCAAGGCAATGTCTAATGTTCACTCTAGACTAACTATGATCATCAATAACCACTTGGTGAATGCTATTAGTCAACCAGGAAACCAATCACGCAAGAATTTGAAACTGAATAGGTGAAAATGAAAATTAAGTATGTTAACGCAAGAGTTCAATAAGAGCTTGAATTTGGTTACTTGTGCCTACTAGGGAAATATTTCCCGTTGCCTTCCTTAATTGTCAAGTTGCAGACTTGCACCAGATTGTTTCAAAATTTATATCTATAAGTGTCACACTGTTTGTCGGTTTCCTACTAGAAATAACTATTTGCATTCCAGACAGTAAGCGGAAACAAGAGCCTGACACAGTGAAATGGAAATGTCAGAAGGTTTAGAACTGATGTCGAACATCGGCACAGACATATTGTCTATGAAAAATATTTTCCACGATTTAATGAATAGCAGAATGAGTTGCACTAATCACATTAATGGAATATGATTTTTGAAGACCCAAAGACCATCTTCGTTGGGCTTGATCTTGACTTAGATGGAAGCCTCAGATTATATGTGTGTTTTTGATACATCCAAATGTAATTTCTTTACATTGATTAAAGGTTGATGCTTCTCTGCATTGATTAAAAGTATTTGTGTATGCATACATGTGCTTTGGATTCTTTAAAGTTTTATATGTGCAGAGATGGTATTGTGTGTTAAGTTATTTATGAATGTGAATATTAAATTAGTGATTTGAAGGTCGAATGAATCATTTGGCATGAATATCATCTGATCCATTTTTCTTTTTCATTCTTAAATAAATCCCTAGGTAATTCAATCAACTGTAATTGAGTGGATCGTTGCGACAAATTGCTACATGATGGGGAGAAAAGAGGGACACGAATTCAACAAGAGCTAACGATAAATGATCTACTCCAGACATTTATCACCGAGTGGGCACCTGAGATCTCATTCCTGAAGGTTGAGTCACTTTCTTCATATTTAGTCAGTGTATCTCTCTGGAAATGAGCTGTGAAATTTTTCAACATCCTACAGCTGGAAAGTGACATCGCAACTCCAGAGCAAAGATATTGATGTTGTGCCATTATTCTTCATCATATTTATGGTGGTGATGGGAGTGGTGCTCAGATGGAAATTCCATGTTAATTACAGGTTCTCTCAATCGATACTTTAAGTAGCCAAAAGCAAAGAAACCAGAAATGCTCAATAATTTGAATGAATCCATGCAGGATAAATAAAAAATCAAGAAAAAATTTGCATCAAACCAAGATTGGATACAGCTTTAGGCTGCATTTTATTTGATGGCAGATTGGTGCAGGTCACTCCCGACCAGGTTTGATGTTTTTGTCATCCACTGTGACCGTTAGATTGGCCCCACGAACCTACTACTTTCGTGGCTGGATTCTTGGATGCATCAAGTTCCCAATGTGTTTTTATAGCATATGGTTCACAAATTGTGGCTCCTTCTTCTGTGATATTTGTTATCTGTAGTTTGTTAACAGCTGACTAATCATGATATAAAAGCATAATCATGCATTTTTCCGAAAGCTTGACACGTTCTTCAAAGCTCCTCTAATGGAGGTGTTATGGCAGTAACCTGATCCTTTAATGTGCCCATTTTCCTATCCACTTTGCTAAAGAATGAGCACTCACCAAGAGTGTTGGAATTTTATGGTGAATTCAAACAAAAAAGATCATAGAACAACACTTTGATATAATGGTGGAATTTTCTGCTAAATTCCTTAATGAACAGACAACACAAAATTGCTCTACTTCAGCACAAAAAACTGTAAATTTCGTTTTCTGGACTTGGTGTTGTAGCAACAGGAATCGGTGTTGCAGCAATGCTGTTCGTGGTGTTGCAGCAACGGGAAAAATACTCTGTTTTTTGTTAACACAGAAAAAATAGAAAACTGTTTTTGACGCTAAGTCACTTTAAGAAAATTGATGCTTTGTGTAACAGCAACTAAATCAAGGGGCGTCAAATCACTAATAAACTTACAAAGTAAAATCAAAGTGTTTTTGACACTTGGTGTAACAGCAACTGAAAATCAGCAAAACAATAAACTTGTATTTCTTAAACACTAAAACAGCTGATACAAATTCGTCTTCCTCTTAACAGAGGGATAACAGCAGAAACACTTTAGTTCCACAAATCTATGCTTAAGAGCATCTTCCTCTTAACAGAGGGATTCACCAAGGAACGCTTCTGTTCCATACAAATAACATCTACCTCTTAACAGAGGGATTTCAACATGCCTGCTTCAGAGGCACTTCAATCTGTGTATACTTACAAATTGACACTGTTGTGTCTACACTGTTGTCTAAGCACTCTGTCTCAACATTGTATTACAACAACTCTATCTCAGCACTGCTGTGCATAGAGCTTCATTCATGTGAGCTATGTTGCTGCACATTCTTTCTCAAAAACATAGAAATTACATTTCAGCACTGTTGTGCTGTATTGTAGAGAGATTAACGTTGTTGCCACACACTCAGAGAAACAGAACTGTTGTTCTTTTCTGCTTGATTAATCTACCTGATCTCACTGCTGCTTGATGTATATATAACAAAACAAATATCTGAGTTTAATAATAAACTAAACAAAATATCTATTGATGTTTATCTTTGTATTTATTGCAGAAGAGGTGGTGATGATTTTCTCGGTGGAAATAAGTCGGTTGCAGGGGAATTTATTTCTGCACATTTAATGCTGATTTAAAGTGCAAAAATATCATAAGATTTTTGTGGCTTCCAGATAACTGCTGAAGATCAGATTCTATGAATTTAATGCACATCAATGTGCAAAATATCAGCAGTGACTTTGCGGCATCGAACAGGCTGGAACATTTACGGGAAATCAGATTTCTGTCCAGCTGTTCATTGTTTGCAGTTGGAATTAATTTCCAACACTCCCCCTTAATTTCAACTGCTAGGTTATTAGTCATACCCAAACACTTCATCAAAAATTCGAAACTTTTCTGATCCAATGGTTTGGTCAGAATATCAGCAACTTGCTCCTTCTCTGCTCTCATGGCAGACGTAATTTCATATCCCTTCCCTATAGGAAGGTCCATCTGATAGAGTTCTACCAGGGTCTTCATCAAATCTTCAATCTCTTCCTCTGTCATATTGACAAGGGTGTTGGCAGTAAAGCCCATCTCAGCTATCTTGGTAAGAGTTACATATCGAACTCCATATTCTTTAAACAGATCTTCAAGGAACTTCAATTCCTTTCTCCCATTCATGGGTTTTGTCCATTTCCTATCTTCAACTACATTTTTTAAATGAACAGAGTCATCAACATGACTAGATAAAGCAAACAAAGAATTTGTACCTTCATTTGTTGCTTCTTGTGGTGTGCTTGGAGAAGCACATTAAATTCTCCTTAAGGGTGCGACTTGCTACCCTTGTGTTGGCGCTACTGTTTGGGGATGCATTTCAGCCATCTCCTCATCATCTTCATCACGAGACAAACAATTTTTATCATTCACTATTTTCTCTAAGCTTTCATCATAAGCTTCCTCCTCAATGAACTGAGGTTTTACTGTCTTTACTTTCTCCATGCCTTGATAGGCTGTCTTGAGAGTTTCCCATGCTTCTTTGGATGTCGTAGCTGCTAATATCCTTGGAAACACACTCTCATCCACTGCTTGATACAAGAAGTAGAGGGCCAAAGCATCCTTCTTCTTATAGTTCTTCAACAGCTCTTTCTCTGCTTGAGTTAAGCTATTAAACTCATTTTTATCTGCTGGATCTTCAAAACCATCGTCAACAAATTGTTATAAATCTTGTGAGGTAAACAGGGCTCTCATAACTATTGCCCAATAGTCATAGTTTTTTCCATTCAATAGTGGGAGCTGAGTATTAAACATACCCATGCTAGTGCTGGCGCTGACCATTCCTTGCACTTTTAAACTATGCTTCAAATACAGTCTAGTATTTAAATAACTGGTTGTATATTTAAAAATAACTGAGAAATACCTTGGATCCTTTCTTGACTGTGTCTTCACTCTGCTGGAGAAGTTGTTGCAGCAAGAAACCTTCCTTCAGCTTCTTTGACGCCTTCAAAGAGCCTGGACTAGATCTGATACCATGTTGGAATTTTATGGTGAATTCAAACACAAAAGATCAGAGAACAACACTCTGATATAATGGTGGAATTTTCTGCTAAATTCCTTAATGAACAGACAACACAAAATTGCTCTGCTTCAGCATAAAAAACTATAAATTTCGTTTTCTGGACTTGGTGTTGCAGCAACAGGAATCGGTGTTGCAGCAACGCTGATCGTGGTATTGCAGCAACGGGAAAAATACTCTGTTTTTGGTTAACACAGAAAAAACATAAAACTGTTTTTGACGCTAAGTCACTTTAAGAAAATTGATGCTTTGTGTAACAGCAACTAAATCAAGGGGCTTCAAATCACTAATAAACTTACAGAGTAAAATCAAAGTGTTTTTGACACTTGGTGTAACAGCAACTGAAAATCAGCAAAACAATAAACTTGTATTTCTGAAACACTAAAACAGCTGATACAAATTCGTCTTCCTCTTAACAGAGGGATAACAACAGAAACACTTCAGTTCCACAAATCTATGCTTAAGAGAATCTTCCTCTTAACAGAGGGATTCACCAAGGAATGCTTCTGTTCCATACAAATAAAATCTACCTCTTAACAAAGGGATTTCAACATGCCTGCTTCAGAGGCACTTCAATCTGTGTATACTTACAAATTGACACTGTTGTGTCTGCACTGCTATCTAGGCACTCTGTCTCAACATTGTATTACAACAACTCTATCCCAGCACTGCTGTGCATAGAGCTTCATTCATGTGAGCTATGTTGCTGCACATTCTTTCTCAAAAACACAGAAATTACATTTCAGCACTACTGTGCTGTATTGCAGAGAGATTAACGTTGTTGCCACACACTCAGAGAAACAGAACTACTGTTCTTTTCTTCTTGATTAATCTACCTGATCTCACTGTTGCTTGATGTATATATAACAAAACAAATATCTGAGTTTAATAATAAACTAAACAAAATATCTGCTGATGTTTATCTTTGTATTTATTGCAGAAGAGGCGGTGATGATTTTCTCGGTGGAAATAAGCAGGTTGCAGGGGAATTTATTTCTGCACATTTAATGCTGATTTAAAGTGCAAAAATATCAGAAGATTTTTGCGGCTTCCAGATAACTACTGAAGATCAGATTCTATGAATTTAATGCACATCAATGTGAAAAATATCAGCAGTGACTTTGCGGCATCGAACAGGCTGGAACATTTAAGGGAAATCAGATTTCTGTCCAGCTATTCATTGTTTGCAGTTGGAATTAATTTCCAACAAAGAGAATAAGTGACATTTTTCAATTCAGTATCAGCCTGTGCAAGTTGCAAATGAAGTAGAGCTTTGAGCTTGCTTTCTTCATCCACTTTCCTCTTTAGGGCCCCAATGGTTGTCTCGAATAGAACGAGATTCTGAATTCATGCACACAACATTGTAGATATAAATTCAAATCGAAAAACCTGTAGGCTAGTCCGGTTTAGTCCTTTGAGAACAAAGAACTTCAGATATGAATGAAATTGGATTTCTTTGATGTGGGGGAAAAGGGAAGTAGTTTTTGGGCTTCTAGAGATGGAGATATGTCTCAGTGTGTCATTCTTTTTCGATTTGAAAAATATGCGTGTATTTAGGCCTAGGTTGAATCCCTTTCTGCCACATGGTTGATTACTCCAAATAAAAAAATTTCTATAGGGTTTTATGGAGTCGATCCAACACACTATTATCCGACATTGGTATTACAATTACATTTGGTGTTAGTATTTCACTATCTGCAAGTTTTATTTATATTCTAGCTCTTCATTTGGCCTTGGTATAACATTTGGCAAAGTGAGCACTCCTTTATTTCATTTTGGGAGTACATTTGAATCCACTGTAGATTATATGGTGAACATCTGCAAGATAACTCTCTTTGACATTTAGACATGTCTGCATAATGCACATGAAAACATGGAATTTTCATAGCTTGAGTGTCAGCTTCAACAACATGATTTGCAATAGCATAAGCATCATGACACCCATCAACAATGAGCAAGTCTTCAAATCAGTAACATTGGGACAAACTCTCATCAGTAGAAAATCAATAATCTTGACCTAGTACCCAATGAAAGAGTAGATTTGCATGCAGATGCAGAAATTAGGCATATACTTCCCAAAACCATCATTAGACCTTGGGAAGGGCTTGTCCATAACAAGCACAAAATTCGACTTAGGTATGACAAGGATGTGTCCTTTCATATTCTAGATTACTCAAAACTCATCAAATTTCAAAGTGCTATATTTCTTCATGGCATTTCACCTTTAGTTGTATCCGATTCTGGTCCTCTGCCACAACAAAAACAAAAGAATGTTATATGCCAACATTGTGACTGAGTTGGCCATATGAAGGATCACAATTTTGATCTTCATCCATGTAAGGATTGTCATAAAACTGGTCATTCTTCAAACAGATGCTTCAAAAACAAGCCTACTACAAGAACAAAGATTCATCTTAGATGGATCACTTCTTGGAGATGGGCCTCAACAACCAAGAAGATATTTCACTCAAGAACTTGTTATAGAGTATTGAACAATCTTGTAGTTGAGTTTTCTTCATCTTCTCAGCTTGTATCTAACATAGGGGGAAGTGGTGGACATACACAAGCTTCAAAGCCACATCAAGCAAGCATGAGCCGCAACTTGGCATACCATATTTAGAGTTGTAGCTAGAGACAAAGATGCCCTTGAGCATGCCTTCAATTGGTGATGCCTCTTCAAATAATTGGGGAAAATTCCTCTAGCAGAAGACTTCACCTTCTTGCTAGCTTTGGAAGAGTTCTAGGAATTTCATAAAGCATTCCAGAGTTCATGGTCATCCTTAAACCATCACAGGTTGAGACATCCCTTTTCAGGTTGAGATTCTCCCTTTTTATGCAGGGTGAGACTTCCATTTCAAGGTTGAACATTTCCATCTTCAAGACATGAGGAGAATTCATATTCATGCCATATTTGGAAGAGTTCCGGGAACTGAACTATGCGTTCCAGTGTTGGTGGTCATCCTTAAACCATCCCCTTATACCAACATTTCAGAGAGCACATTCAGCCTAGTGCTGCCATTCATTTTTTCACATTTTGTATTACAGCTCTCTTCTTGGACTCATACATACCCCTTCAGATTAAGGGGGATTATTGGACACTAATCCTCTAAGGGTTGGTGTGGAAGTTGAATAGCTAAAGCGACTCCAAGGGACCACTTGGAATATCAGACCAAGGGTCACTGCTATGTATTAAGAATATGTATAACCGCGAATAGGATAGTAGTCTAATCTTTATCCTTCCCCATGTATGTGTTTAAAAATCCTTCCTAGGGGCCTGGCCATGCCTTCCTGATCTTTGTCCACTCGTAGGCTGAGTGATATAAGAGTTTCTTGAGACTTGTTGACAAAAACTATTTGTTAATCCAAAACAAATCACTATAATTTGGTTCCCTTCCTGTATTGTATTGCTGATGGAGTGAGCTACACCATGATTCTCCTCAACCCTTGCACTATCAGACTGAGAGGTAGGATGGTCGAAAGACCGGACCCCACATTGGGTTTGACTCTAGCCTCCCACTATCACTCCCCTTCTCCATAACCAACACCTTCCAGTCAAAGTCAAGTAAGCCACTCCTCGCAAAAACCAAGCACGCGAGCCCACCCTCATCTTAACATAATTCCAATCAGAATCTGGGAACCCTTCTCCCTCTATCTAGGAAGTGTTAGCATTGCCACTCGCTTTCTCACATTTAGCTTTCTAATCGTGGTTCGTAGATTTTCCATAGTCCTAGAGGGAATTCCCGTTACCTTGACACTTATTTTGGCTATGCCTATAAGGTCTGCCTCCTATGCACTCTGTTGACTTCTCCCCCCTTCCCCAATCTTCCATCCCATTTCACTGACCCATTTTCCTTCTACAATCATCCCCACCCCAAACGTGGTTTACAAAACCCGAGTTCTCCCAACTAGATAACATAAGGTCATCCCAACAACAACCATAGGTAATACCCTGTTGGCGTAGGATATAGACACAGAACCAGACAATTTCCACCGATTTCATTCCCCATTCCCACCAAAAATTCTCATCCCCCCAGGTAATGTTGCTCCTTCCCCCCTCTCCCACCAGCAAAACCCCAAAAATGTTGTCATTGCAATGGAGGAGAAAGGCAAAAAAACATACCCGAGTTCAGTTGCAAGTCGTCTCCAAGATTGGGGTCACAAGATTCATTTCCTTCCTGTTCCTCTACAACACCTTCTTCTTCCACAGGAAAAAAAAAAATCTAATGATGCTCTCTTTCCTGTCATGCTTACCTTTACACCTTACCTCACCTCTTGCCCTACCACCCTTGCATGAACTCATGCCTATGGCCTCTGCACCAATCACCTTGAGTGTATGGGGGGCGACAATACATATCTTAGAGCTACATATCATTACTATACCCAAGTTATCCGAACCATCAGCCCACACCCCAATCAAGGTCGTGTGTTTCCGGAGTGCTGCTATCCTGGATTTGCCTGTGATCTTGCACCAATATTTCCACCAAGGCTTTAAAGGTTTCATCCAAAGGTTGAACTAGCCACAATTTTTCCAACACATCATTTTGGCGATTACATTCCCAATTGGTAGGAAAATCTGCCCCCTTATTCCCCTCTCTTTTAACATGATTGATCATAATGTACTCAAACTTTTGAATTATTTCTCCTATTTTGGATGAGCTTCTCCCATTTGGTGCCATTGTTCAATTTTTCCAATGTGTTTATGACCAGGATTGAGTCTCCTTCCACCACTAAGTTTCGATACCCCATTTTGACAATGATTAGAAGTCCCTGTCATGTTGTTGGAGACTTCGCCTCATTGTTGCTCATTATCCTGCATGAGTTAACATAAATTAGCTGAGTGTTGGCTTGGGGGTCCCTAAAGAGGCCACCAAGGTCTGCCTCTCCTAGGTTCCCTTTAGACGCTCCATTGAAATTAAGCATCATGAATCCTTCTCCAGGAGGAGTGAAGTAAGTTTGGGATTTCAAGACTAATGGGTTCTTTTTCCAGGCTGAAGAGGCTATCATTTCTGGTGATAAGTTGAATTTATAGAGAATACGCGCTTCTTGGGGGGTACTTTCCAATCTTCTTGCTGCCATTAATCAGCTAGAATTGTTTCCCTGATGTTCTGGACTATTCATCCCCACAACTTCTCCTGAGTGGTGGATTTATTCTTAAAGACTTTCTGGTTTCGCTCTTTCCATATAGCCCATAGATTAAATCTTAAGGCCAGGCACCATGCTCGATTTAATATCGGGCTTGAAAATATATGGCTCCTCCAGAGGAGTATGGTTTCCTTAATACTATGTTGATCTTGGTCCCTTCTTCCAAATACTCCTTGCATTTGCCTCCACTTCTAATCAACGAATGGGTAAGTATTTAGTATGTGTTCCATATCTTCTCTGTGCTGGTGATAGAGCCAGAAAAATGAAGGACCCTGGAATCCATTTTTCTGCAATTGATCCCAAGTTAAAATTTTTCCTTTACAAACCATCTAAGGGAAATGGGTGACCTTGGGTCACCATCCTCCCTTCCATTTTATTTTCCAGACGATATCTTGCCAATCTTGACCTTGTCTTGCTAGAATTTCATATGCTTCTTTTATGGTAAAGGTTATTTTTGTGGTATGCCCCCATCTCAGAATATCACGGTCATTTCAGATCATTAACTGTCTTGATCTTAGTTATTTGTCTAGTGTTGTCCATTCATTAGTCTCAATGGGCTGGTCCCAATCTTCCTTCTTCTTCCATCTCCTCCAGCTTCCCATTCCTTGGTCCTATTTCAGGAATTGTCCCACCAAGTGTATATTGCTACCAAAAGTATATTGATATATGTCCCTGAGATATTACCTATCGATCATTTGTTCCCTTTGCTGCTAAGATTCCATCCAAAATCTTGTTGTTTTTCGATTACAGATCTCCCAAAAGGCATGTTGGTATATAAGATGTTTGTTTTGGGCTGTCAAGTTCAACACTTTTGATCCATTTGGAGGGTTTCAAAATCTTAAGATATCCTTAGTTCTCTCAGGCATATTGTATTTTCTTGTCCATATTTGTTTCCATAGGTCCCTTCCACCTCTAATCCATCACCACCAAAGATATTCTCCCATTTTTTTATTTAGGATATAGGGTCCTCTAAGGCCTAACCCCGCAACCATTTTCTCTTTTGTCAAGCCTTGCCAGGATACAAGTGCCCACTTATTGATTTGTCGAGCCCCTTCCCACAAGAATTTCTTAAAAATATCAACCATTTTGGAACATGCCCCTTTAGGGGCTGCCATGTCTGAAAGTTGGTAAATGGGTATCGATTGCAGCACATCTTTAAGAAGGATCGTCCTACAAGCTAGGTTGAGGAATCTGAAATCCCAACATCTTAGCTTTCCTTGCAATTTTTGGAAGATTTGTTGCTAGGAGGATAATCCTAGAGGGTTATCCAATAGGGGCATCCCAAGGAATTTGGATGGATATCTGTAGTGCTAAACCATAGGATCTTGGAAAGATGGTTCTTGACATTCCCTTGGGTATTAAAGAAGAAAATACAAGACTTTTCATTATTTATCCTTGTCCCTAAATCCTCCATAAAAGTGCTAATAATTTTCTTTATTCAGCATGATTCCTTTAGGGATACCTAAAAGAAAATAATGATAGCATATACAAATTATTGATGGGTGATAGCTAGGTCGTTGCCCCAGATCCTTAGGCATCTAATCCTAGACTCTATAACTTCATTTTTAATGTACCGGCCCAACCCTTCTGTGGCAATGATAAACAAGAAAGGAGATATTGGGTCCCCCTACCTTAGGCCCGGAGTTAGATTAAAAGTAGAGGTAGGTGTCTCCTTCAACATAATAGAAATGATTGCGGAGATCACGGTGATGATCTAGTTTAACCATCTTTGGGCAAATCCATAAGTTTTGAGAATACCTGACATATAGGGCCAACAATGCCCATCGTAAGCCTTGGATAGGTCCATATTAATCATCATACCTAGAAGCTTCTTAGTATTGATAGAGTCAACAATTTCCAAAGAAGTGATGAGCCCATCCAAGATTTTCCTACCTTCTACAAATCCTATTTGCTTGGGAGAGATAAGGCTCGAAAAGAGGGGCTTTAACCATTTTATAATAAGAGTAGAAATAATTTTATAAATAACATTAGATAACTCAGCATGACAAAATCCTTGAGGATCTTCATATTTCAAAGTTTTCGGAATCAAAGCTTATAAAATTAGAGTTCACGCTTGGGCATACCTTCTGGTTTTGACGAGATTCCTCTACCACCTCTAGGATATCTTGACCCATGAATTTCTAGGTGGCATGGTGGAATTCCATGGTGAACTTATCAGGTCCTGAGTCTTTATTCTTTTGCATTCCATTGACTATCTCTTTCACTTCATCCAGAGTAGCGGTGCGCATCAAGGCCAGGTTCTGATGTTGAGTTACTAGTTGGGGAAAGTGTTGTGTGATTCTTTGGATAACGTCCATTCTATTTTCTGGAGGTTCTCAAAGAAGGTCTTCCAAGTGGCGTACAAGGATCTCCTCCATCTCGTCGTGTTGGAATCTTTGATGCCCTTCCTCATCTTTCAAGTAGTAGATTCTAATTTGTTGCCTATGATGAACCATGGATTTATGAAAGAATTTTGCATTACTTTCACCTTCCCGGAACTAGCTTACCCAAGATTTATGTTTCCAGAGGATCTCTTCTGGTTTACTTCTTTCCTCCATCTAGTTTACTAACAACCCATCTTCTTTGACAAGCTCTTCAGATCTCCCTTGTTATATGATTTGTTTTTTTACTTTCGTCATGCACTTGTTTATCTCATTTTGTTCATTCATGATGTGTCCAAATTCTTGTTTGTTCCATTTCCTGAGTTTCTTCTTTAATTCTTTGAGTTTCAGCTGGAAAGTATGGATACAATTTGTTCCTTGTTATTCGCTCATTTTTGACCATTCCTCAATTATTTTAAGGAGGACTGAGTCTCTTGGCTAGAAGGATTCAAACTTGAAAGGTTGATTCTCAGGTCTTCCTTTCAGGTCCACTTCCAGTCTTATCGACCTGTGACATGACCCCATAAATGGGAGGATCAAGGCTTCCATGAATATATTTCTACTTATAACTTGTTGCGAGATTAGAAACCTATCCAACGGTGACATGATTTGATGTATCCCTCCCCTTCTATTATTCCAAGTATGAACAACGTTAATTCTTGGCATGTCAACAAGGTGTAGATCTGATATGGTTTCATGAAAGGCTTCCTTGTCCGCATCCACTCTTCGCATTCCTCCCTTCTTCTCCACTAGGTTTGTGATCATATAAATATCCCCTCCGACTATCTAAAGGTCCTTCGGGTGTATATTTCTCATGTTTGCAAGCTTTTTTAAGAAAACTCTTCTTTCTCCCCAGATATGAGGCTCGTAAACACCGGTAAGCAACACCCATTCTTTGGATCCAACATTTTAGACTTTACCTGACAGTATTCTTAGAAGGCTAACCCAGTCTTTGAACCACACATCTTCTGGATTCCGTATAATCGTCAATCCCCCAACACTGTCACATGCGTCCTCGACCATGACCTAATACTGGGGTTTGAATTTTTCTAGAATCCGTTTCAATTTCCTTTCACTAATTTCAGTTTCTTGTGCTACCATTATACTTGGCTTATCTTTCTTCAATCTGTCTTTAAGGTACCTTTGTTTTCCTCTATTGTTGAGGCCTCTAATGTTGCATGATGTAATAATCATTTCAACAATTTCAAGGGTTGTTGAAAGAGTGGTGACAATCAAACTACTCTTCCATAATTTATTAGTAGCTCCCCAACCATCTGGATCAATTCAATCATTGTAATCTTGGCCCACTTCTTTCCCCATTTTCCTTGCATTACTATATCTTGTCCTTAACTGACATGAGAACCTAGATGGTCTTGGTGGGCTATGATAGTTGAGTCCTGTTTGTCCTTATACTTCTTCAAAGTTTCCTTATAGAGTTGTGTTTGATCTTCGGGGATGAAGAGCTCGTCCAAATGCTTCCATTCCTACAACAAATGTTTCATCACCTCTTCTTCAGTGCTCGGGTCCTCTTTTAGGTTGTCAATCTCAATTAGGTTTTTCTTAATCATTCGCATGGTAGCCTCCTTTCCTTGGCTCGCTCCTGCCTCCTTATTCTTTAATGTATTTCCCTCAAGTTAATTTTCTTTTTGCTTTCTGTTTCCATGGTGCTATCACGAGTGAGCTCCCCCATTTCATCCTCTTGGAGAACATCAAACCAATTAAGAGCTCTTTGTTCTTTCTAATTTTGACTTTCTCTCTGGTTCCCTGTCTGTCTTTGGTTCCATTTTCTCCTTTGCACCTCCTGAAAACCTTCCACATCTTTCTTTTCCATCGTTTCCACTAGCCTTTTCTCCATAGAGGGGTCCTCCTTTTGATTTAGTGGGCAAGCCGAGTACAAATGTCCATATTCATGGCATCGACGAAATCTGAAAGGAATATGTTCATAGTCTAGAGGTTGTTGCCATATCTCATCATGGTATTATAGTTCTATATAGTCACGGGGTGGCTCAGTGATATTCATGTACACATAAATCCTAGCATAAAAGTTATATCTACCTTTTTGCATAGAGTCTGCAACTTTGACCAAGGTTCCAATAGATTTACCAATTCCTTCCAAGATTTTTGGATCCTAGAAGTCCATTGGTAGGCCAAACAACTGAACCCAAATTGGGGCTACGAAGAGATTTTCCTGGTCTGGGTTGTAACATTCCTCCCAATGTCTAATGAAAAGACCTGTGTTTTTAAATAAATAGGCCCCATAGCTTCAAAAACCATCTCTTTGTCTTCGAGGTTAGAGAAGATCACTGTGAAAAACCCTTTTACCCCAAGCTTGAGATCAATGTGCCCTTTCAGTTGCCACCATTGCTAGATCCATTTGATCAGTTCCTTCTTAGTTGGGCAGGCTCCGATGAATTTACAGATAAGGGTGTAGTCCTTCATGTATTTTCGATATTCCTCGAGTTTGTTGCTTGGGATAACAAATCTTGTCTTTTTAGCAGCTCTCGACAAGCATTTACCTCCCAAGCCCACTTGCCATTTAGCTCCCAATACCAGTATTCCTTTTCCACTTCCTCCATTGCTGCCAATTGCTCAATGCTGTCCAGATTTCCCTACTACAATATTTTGCTAGGAGGGGGGTCTCTCTCCCCCTACCATTCCACTTATTTCTTCTGTCAGCAAGTCTGTTGTAGGTCGATTATGTAGTCCTTTGTCCATTTGAATGCTTGCAAATATGTAAGGGTGGATCCACAGAAACGCTACCTGCTTGCACTACCCTCATCCCCTCGCTCTCCGTCTCCCTCATAGAAAAATAGTCACTTTTTATAGGGTTATTATTATTTTATAGATTTTTCTTTCCATATATTAAGTTTTTTTTTAAATAATTTTATTAATTACAATTTCTTCTTTTAAAGTAGATCTATATATATTGAGATAATTAACTAGCGAGTTGTCTTTAGTATTTAGTGAGACTCTGTGGAAGCTTTTCTGTTGGGCTTTTCTGGTCTAATTTCTTTAAAACCGTGGAGAAATTTATTGAAATCACAAGCTTGATGCGTAACACAATTGAAGTGACCTAGGGGTTCTTGAGAGTGCTAAATCCATGTATTCACTCAAAAATCAAATTAAATAATCACAAGCTTGATGGGTAACCGCTACACAATTGAAGTGCCCTAGAGATTTTTCATAGTGTTGAATCCATATATAGAGTCAAAAAACCAATTTAAATAACACAAATCAAGATATGGCCTCAAAATTTTCCACGAAATTCAAACACTAAAAAATCCAAAAAATCACACTTATAAAATTTCTTAAAATTATAATTTATAATTCACTCTAGATTTTTATTACTTTAAATTCCATTTAAATTTCCATTTCTTTAAAGTCCATTTATATTTTCATTTATTTAAAGTACACCTTAATTTGTTCTTTCAATTGATTCCTTTTACTTTTAATTTAAATACTAAACTTAAATTTACTTTAAAATCAACTCTAATTTTATTTCATCAAAACATATTTATATTTTTAAAAATCTTTAATATAAATATTTCATTTATTATATTTTTAATCACACTATAATATACATAACATACTCTCTCTCATTTAAAATCTACAATCATTCTTATTAGTCCCTGCCCTACGGGCTGGCAGGGACCAGTTTGTGTCGGTGGCTATTAGTTTGACACGAAAATCAAGAATTTATTTGAACTTAGACCAAAGTTTCTTCGCATGCCATACAATATTTTATATTTTCTTTAGCTTTTAACCAATCAGAAGGATTTTCATCTTATTTGGCCTCCAAACGAGGTATGGAGGCTCAAAAGTTAGGAAAAAGTTAGGAAACAATGGGCGATCAAGTAATGCTATGTTAGCATTAGCATTAATCGGTAAACATTTAATGTTAAGAAAATGTATGGCTTATGGGGTATTTTGTTTGATGGTTCGCAGCTGTTGGCAGCTGTTCTTCATGAAGTGATGTACGTGTCTTCATGAAGTGCTGTACGTGTCTTCATGAGTTATTTTCTTGGCACCGCCTTGTTCAGGCTCCACTGCCATATATTCCAATATTCCAGAGATCCTTGTGCCCAGAGATCCTTGTGCCATATTGCTCTGTATGCTTGGCCCGGTTCTGCTCTTATTTTCGTCCTCTTGCTTGGCCCGGTTCTGCTCTTATTTTTGTCCTCGTCGTGGCAATATTCCAGAGATCCTTGTGCCCAGAGATCCTTGTGCCATATTGCTCTGTATGCTTGGCCCGGTTCTGCTCTTATTTTCGTCCTCCTGCTTGGCCCGGTTCTGCTCTTATTTTCGTCCTCGTCGTTTTGCTTGGCCCGGTTCTGCTCTCGATGGATGCACCTGCAGATTTCTATTATAGTAAGTTAAACATTAAACAATGTCGCTAATTCTAAATGCCGCGAATAGTCTATTTATATTTTATTTGTTTATTATCTATTTTTATTCTATTCATTCCATAAATTACCTTTGAGCAGCAACTTACAGTCGCTTCTAGCAGTTCTGGAGACAAGCGATAAACCTCGTCAACAGCTTGTCGGAACTTGTATAAGATGTCGGCTTCTTCAACCCTAAAACTTCCTCATACGTCTCACCTGCAGTTTTCAAGGCTTCCTCTCCCTAATCAAATATCATTAATCAAAAGCTATTCTCCTATGTAATCTTCTTACTTGTTCGGCATATCGGCTATATATGATTGGTATATTTTCTACCGAATTAAAAGTTGCTTGCATTTGAACAAAGCATTGTTTTTAAATTTTGGCATTTGGTATAAAACAAACGGTGTCAAATATACTCATGTTTGGTGTCCTTTCATTTTCTGTTGCCTTTTTAACAACAAATATCATTTAAAAACAACTGTAGTTTCAACAAAAAATCTAGGCCATTCAGACCAACATTTCAACAGCAAGAATCCACTTTAGAAAGACAATAAAAAATAATAAAACATAAGTTTTGTGACTACAGGACAAACACAGTACATGGTTTTCCTAAAATAGCAGCAAAACCCAAGATATCGAATGACATGATGAAACCACATAAAATACTGTAATTTTTCCAGCTGTGAGAGAATGAAATTACAAGGCTGGTTAAACAATACACCTTGTTTTAGGAATTTTACAAAAATAAATTCTTCCGCAAATGACAATTTTGCCATATCCTTGCCTCCCATATCATGTCATGATACAAAGATTCAACAATTATATCACTGAGAACAAACTTGCAGTGACTAAGATGATTACCTGCAATGAAGAAGCCCCTGTGCTAACATGTACAAAGTAAAAATCTTCAGCAATATCTCAAGCAAGATATCTGTACAATTTCCGGTCCGTCTTATTCCTTTCTAAGAACTCCCGTTCAATGAGCGACTCTATTCGTTTCTTTATTACAGCAGGGTATTGGCATTCTCAGGGTCTTGACGGGCTTCACGGTAACCTGCATCTAATATTCTGTTTCCTCTGTGGGTGCTCGTCCAAACTCCATGTTGCATACTACTCACCAGGTTTTCCCTGCTACAAGACTTTATAATAAAAAACTTGGCATTCGAATACTCTCTGCTAAATCTTGCTGCTGCCTCGTGGCTTGCATGCACGTGGGTGGCTTTACGGAGGAATTGTGTAATTTACCATGGTTTATTGGAGCCAGTTAAAAGCACGCAAAGACTTTGAAGACTCTAGAGTAGAGGTCGGTGAGACTGATCATTTTAAAAACACTTCCAAATGTCTTTTAAACTTTTAAAATAAAGACCTTTCGAAAAAGACAAATGCTATTTTGATATTTATACAAATGTGTGAATAATTCAAAAAGAAAAGAAAATCTAAAAGATGGGATATTATGGACATTTAATATTTCAAGAAAATGAAGTGTTCTTCCGTCTGAAAATACACGTAAGGGTTAAAGGTATTAAAGAAATCCTTTCTTCGGGCAGCAAACGTTTCTGTGATGACAATGGATGCACTTGCTCAGAACATTGTACTGAACCGCGGTTATTTTAAAACATGGGGAGGTATTGATGTCGGAGACAGCGTGTAATAAACATAAAAAAGCAGGAAGCGAATGGAGACAGTGCTGTAAAATAAAACGCACATTTTATAACGCAAGTGGTACCCATCATAATCATGTCATCGGTAACTTCAGTAAGAGGAACCACCTATGACAATTGGGCCACCAACAGGGAGAACATGACGAGCGACTGTCTTGCAGTGGACATCGTCCCATGGACAGCCATGAAATGCACAATCTGCATAAATTATCGGCAATGCTGTCTTTCTCTGTGTTACAATTTGCATAAATTTTTGCCAATGATGTCATTGTCTGTGTTCGTGTAATCATGATAGAGAAAGAGCAGCCACATCAGACAGTCCAATCCTCCCAGTCCATACTCATAGTTGTAACGTGTAGTACAAACAATCAGTCATTCATAGCAAGCAATGGCGTTCACTATTGCAAACTTCCTTTCTCGGGTCGTCATTCTGAGTGTTGTTTTGGGAGCAAACGCAGCAGGTGAATGTGCAGTGGAGTCTGAGGCGACGAAGCTGGCGCCGTGCATGGAGGCCGCTCAGAACGCAAACGCTCCCGTCTCAACCGGCTGCTGCAACGCCGTCCACAAATTAGCCAACGATCCCGCCTGCCTCTGCTCCGTCATGCTCTCCAAAACAGCCAAAGCTGCAGGAATCGATCCCGCCGTTATGCTTGAGCTGGTGAACTTATTGTTTGACTATTGGGCTCGGGCAGGGACTAGCTGCCTCGCAGCCCGTCTTGTTTTTGTTTTCAAATATACCATTATTATTAAGATATCATAAAATTAATAGCCTCTTTATTTTTTGTTTTGATATTTTTTTAGTTTTATTTTATTCATATACAGATAATGTACTTTTTCCCTTTTCGATTAAGCAAACCACGACATATCCTCGTATTAAACACAGACCAAAAAAATATTTATAATTATATTTTAAAAATATTATTTATTTTTGAAATTGAAAAGAAAACCGGTTTAGTGCCTAAGCTGGTCGAACTAATCATGTTAAAATAATTATGGAGAAAACCATCATGTTCGCTTATTTCATCGTTAAATCCTTTTTCGAAAATTGTGTTCAGTTGATACCGTCACTACTCAAATAAAAGCCATCTAATTATAGTGTTTTAATTGTTTAGTTTTCTTTTTATAGATATCTCATAAAATAGTGTTTATCATATATTATAATTATAAATACTATTCGATCATATATTATAATTGTAAATACTAGGGGTTTTTCACATGACGAGAAAGTAAAGTTGTATTGTAGCTTTTTTAAATTCTGATTGGGTAATGGTAGGTTTAGGTTTTAATTATATTTCATGGCTAATGTTTCCTGTAATTCAATATGGTGCTAATGTTTCCTGTAATTGAAACAGCATAATTAACAACATTCCTATATGATAATCATCTTCCCAAATATTGTTAGAAATGTAGATCATTAACAAGAGGGGGTGAATCAAGCGTGATAATTCTTATATAATTTTAATTTATTTTTGCTGGTTTACTAAAGATAAACAAACTTCAATAACATGAGTACATATGAATATAA
Source organism: Pinus taeda (assembly GCA_000404065.3). Taxonomy (NCBI): domain Eukaryota; kingdom Viridiplantae; phylum Streptophyta; class Pinopsida; order Pinales; family Pinaceae; genus Pinus; species Pinus taeda. The sequence goes on from APFE031498931.1 coordinate 151,890, forward strand.
AAATAGTGTAAATTCAACACATAAAAACCATGAAAAACATCAACAGAAGAACACACAATGAGACACAAGTATTTCTAGTGGAAACACTCAAGGGGAGAAAAGGCACCCTACTTTTGTTATGCTACTTTGAGTCTTCTATTAATAAAAAATATTCTCATACAATTTTTAACTTGCCACCACCAGCAAAGAACCACCACCTCTGTAACAATTTAGTTGACCACCACTAGCAAGGCACCACTACCCCAAAACAATTTAACTGTCCACCACCACCAAGGAGCCACTACCCTTGAAGCTCTTTAGGGCCACTTTTCAAAATATTTCAAACTAGGAACCCAATCATCAAAGAAACTATGTCTGCACCATAATCACAATAAATCAACAACAACAATACTCCATAGCAAGTCCTCTTTCTTGATCTCAAAATCCTCTACAAATTCTCCTCAACTCTGATTAGTACTACCTGCATATAATACTTTTTGGGACCTACACAACAAATTCGATTAGCTTCAGATATACATTATGTTCCTATAGACACATTGTTTCTCTCTCAAACCCCTCTCAATGGGTCTCTCTCTCAATCAATCCAACATACACTCCTCAAGGTAATCTATATATATAATGTTTCTCCTTCATTTCTCATGTTTGACCACCTTCTAGATGGGGATATAACATTCTCAAACCAATAGAACATTTCCCATGAGGAAACACCAAAATATAAACCATTGGAAATGACCGTAAAGTAAATGGAATCCAAAAAAGTCACCTATAGGGAGAAACACGAGTCCTCCCTTTGGGAAAAACATTATATAGAGTGGTAACACAAGTTTCATTCACAAATCCCAAGTTACTAATGCAAGTTTCCTTCAACTAATTCGGATTACCACAATTTCAACCTCTTTCCTGCTTCTGATCACTCCAAACTTCTAGAACTTGTTCATGCTAGTATTTGATCACCTCCTAATCTAGTAGGACCTCCGGAATCACAATTCATGTCTGTAATGATCATAATAAGGCCTTAAAACATGTTAAATATACCAATGCAAGTATTAAGACATCACCATATGCCTTCACCTATTAATTTGTAGCTCAACTTTAGGGTGCTGATAAGCAACTTTAAGAAGTTGTTCCAAATATAGCAGGCCACACAATAAACATGTACATAGAATATAAATAATGATTACAAATTTGAAATAGTGCTAAGCACTGGTTGACATCAAAGGAAACACTACAATTCTCACAAACATATTATCCCATTTACACTTCATCACAATGGATTAGTTTCTACTGCTCCTTTTCCTCCTTTTCTTATAAAATTATCCACATCCTCTCTATCTTTGTATTTGACATATTCAGTGTCACTATCCAATAGTTCTCTTGGATTTCCATGTTCACAATCCCAGATCCTAGACATAATACATATCATGAGGTTGATTAATGTCATCAAGATTTCCCACTGAATCTAATACCAACATAGAATTGCATAACACACACCATAGACTTCTCATTGATTAAATGATAGTACATATAAATATATTAAGTGTTTTCTATAGATATATTAATTATCTTGCACAAATAATCGATTACTTGAGAGAATATCTAAACCATGTACCAATATAGTACTATTTGTTGGAAGGAATCTCTCAACCAACCAACTAGGCCTAAAAAGTCTCCTAGATAATAAGAAGAAACTTAATACAAGTAGGAATTACATTCTCTAACAAATTTAAATCAATTTTTCCAAAGAAAAGAATTGTAAAAAATTCCATTGGAAAGTTTACCTAGAAATTAAATAATATATAAGTCATGAACTTGGTGCCTGATTTATACCATGGATAAATTTTTTGGCTCAATAACAACCCAAAGTGTGTAGCATAGTTAAAAATGGTAAAAAAATTGAACGCATGTGTTCCTAAACACATGTGAATGTTTCTAATATGTGGATATTCTTAAGAACATGAGTGTATCACTAAGCACACAGCTCCTAAGAATGTGTGCATGTTGTTATGCTTGAATTGGTGTATGGGTTATTAAGTGCATGTTTCGAATGTGTGGACATTCACAAGAACATGAGTGTATCACTAAGAACACACTAGTGCTCCTAATAATGTGTGCATGTTGTTATGATTTAATTGGTGTATGGGTTATTATTCTAGGCAAGCCTGGTGCATAGAAACACATGTTGAATCCTATAAATGTGCATGTGTTCCTTATGTCCCTATTATGGCCATCATTAGTGATGTAGTGTGTGTCTAAGAGAGAGAGAAAGTCATAAACAAAATATATCATTGTCCATATTAAATAACACAATTTTATATAGACTTTATAAATAAAGAGAAATAAAGTAAAAAATAAAATAACTTGGATTTACAGTTCCCAATTTAAGGGAAAGGTATAATTCCTTAATTATTTAAAACTATTTCAGTGCTGGCTTTAACATTTCTATTAACAAATATATTTAAATATGCTATAAACAAAGTGAAAAAATTTATTTGAATATTAACCATTATAAAATATTTGAATTTCCATAAGTAGCTAAATAATTTTGCATCAATTTGGTGTATATTTTGGTACATGGAGAAACTGAAGTATATAAAAATTATTAATATTAATATTATTATATAAAAAATTATATTATAATATTAAAATAGATTGTTTAGATGAACTTCTAGCCTATATAGAAAAACATGTGCACTGCACGTTTATGCCTCTGAAGCCATCTGGTTCAAGATCAGGGAAACCCTAGTCTAGTAACTTCATTGATAATGGCTTTTCGCTATATTATAATTTTGATGATGTTTAGTTCTATAGATCAGGGAAACCCTAGTCTAGTAACTTCATTGATAATGGCTTTTCGCTATATTATAATTTTGATGATGTTTAGTTCTATTTTCATTTCCACTTTTGGGTAGCCAAAATCCTCTAACAATGTTTTATAATTACAAGAAAATTTTAAGAATATTTATTCTTTTAACCTACTATTTATTATAGAATATAAAAATAAAACGTTTTTGTTAAAAAATTAGAGAATATGTATATTTTAATCATGTCGAAGTGTATGGTTCAAGAAAAATATTCCGATTATCATGAATGAGGAGGCATTCTTATTTTAAGACGAATATTTCAGTAAAATTAGAATGCCTCCTCATTCATGATACTAAGAATATAATAAATAATAAATCATAATATACAAACGAAATGGAACTCTTTTCACGTAACCTCCTACACGGGTCTCAAAAAACATATAATCCTTTGTGTATATAAAATTAAAACTAAATTCGACAGACCTTGAAGTAGAGCGAAAATGTATTATTATGAAAAAAATTCCCATCCTCTATCACTGAAATGAAAAGTCTCCTCCCCGCACTGAAATTCATTCAAAATTAATGTATTTATTAGCCTTCACTATGATATTGCCACCTTTTACCTCTTATTAGTCCCGGGCTAGGGCAGCGCAGGGATTATATGTTTTGTTTGGGCGTTGAATCTTTATTAATTTGAGTTGAAAAGAGTGTTTATACAAAATAATTGTTTTTATTCTAAGTTTCTGGGGTTTTATCATCGGATTGTTGAATATGCCGATGCAACAAAAATTTTAACCAAATTCTGGATTCGCTTGCCATTTCGCTTTATTAATTTTAGCCAAAGTTTGGATGGATCGTGGTGGAGCCCATGGGGAATAATGTATGGATTCGACATGGAATTTAACTTTGTTAATTTTATTCAAAGTTTTGGGAGCTTATGAGGCTGGAATAGTATGCTTTGGAGTGCCTTGATTAATTTTTATCTAAAATTTATATTCATGCCATTTCTATACCTCTCGACCACTTGCCATATATTTTGATAGAAACTTGTCCCCCCCTGCCACTACTTCAGTTCAAGGCCAACACGTCTCCCCACCACTACTTCATTCTACCTGAGAGCATTATTTACTCCACCCACAAGAATGCATTTTTAATCCTACAAATAAAGGCATGCTATAATAAGAAATTATTAATAATAAAAAACCATTGTTGCAAGTGAAATACATATTAATTCGTTATTAAAACATACAATAATCATAAAGCATGAATACACAATAATTTATTCTCAAGACATGCAATAATCAGAAAGCATCGTTGCAAGTGCAACACGTGGAAACTCATTCTCATCCTGGAGAAAATACATGCAATAATCAAAGAGAGCTCGTCTCTGCAAGTACCGTACACAAAGGTCAATTTAGTCGTTAATACTTGTTAATGAGTCAGGCCCATGGATATACGAATGTTTTTCTATTTGTTGCAGTGTTTTTCTATTTTCAAATGGAATGAATTAAAACTCAAAACCAAATCTCAGTTTACCAAATTTAAGAACAAAGATGAGTTAGTATACATAATGTGTTCAAAGTGCATTTCCTCCTTTATGTATTGGAAGTATTGATTAAATGAATTTTTGTTGCATGAGTGGCTTCCACATGAGTGGTTGATGATTCACCTACTAATTATTATTATTATTATTATTATCATTATTATGAGTAAAGTGATTATAACAAACTAAATTTATTTTTAGTGTTAGGAATTATTGATGAACAAACTGAGAGGAGATCATTGTTCAATACCCATCCTTGGAAATTTTGCGCATGATTCAACAGAGCTACTATGGGTAGCTTCAAATATGAGGAAAGTTGTGCTTTTACCAAATTAATTGGTCTGTTTAACATATCCTAGCTATATGGGCTAGGTTAGAAGAGGACGACCTTGTAGCCAGTTGTGTTTCTTCCACTAGCTTTGGGAGATAGTAAGATAAACGAGGTTGCCAACAATCCCCCAGTAGAGAATCAGATTTGGAAGAGGTGCACCATCAATCTAAGTTTTGAATAATCAATTCATAATTGTGATTAATTGAGTTATTCAATATGTGCATTGTAAATGATGTGATTTCCCCTCTAATTGCAATCCAATTGTACCATATCCAATTAAAGCTAACGCTCCATCAAATATTGAAGGTGAAAGAATGGAAGAATAAGAGATGGAAGCTAGTTGGTGATTGCAATAATGGAAAATCAATGATTCAAGAATTGAAAATATGAATAACCTTAAGTTGTATATTCAACCTAGTGCCAAGAGATTTTGAAATCAAAGGTCACACAAAATGGTAAGAAATTTTAAACGTTTGAGGTTTTACTTATTTATAGTAGTTAGCATTATTATGGATATGCGCTTTGGATTTGATGAAAGCATATATTAACTCAACAAGTAAGCGGTCACTAGTTTACTTACCTGCAACTCATGTGACGACATCCATACATTTTTCCAACAATTTGTTTGCACATTGTAAACTGTTTCCATTATTTATCTCTGGCTAGATTTCTAGTCATTACATAAGAGAGATAATTCCTATTCATTAAATTTTAAGAATATATGCCTTTGATGCTTTAGAGGATTTGTAGAAGTCTGAATCATCGGGCAGTGAAAAGTTGAGTTGAATCTCATATGAACATTCCCTAAAGTTAGATATGGCATCCATAAATAGTGGCATAAGAGTAGCATTGAAGCACGAGGGACTAAGGAAGCCAATGGAGGAATATGGGATCCAATAGCAAGGTAGGGAGCCTAGTATCTGTTGTTGCCAAATGAACCAAAGAAAGAAAGAAATTACACAGGTACGAGAGATGTACGAGGTGAGAAGATGTCATCTCACTGTGGAAAAAGCATCAAAGGATGCTCACCCATGCACTGGTGTTATTGTGGACATACGTGCAGGTAAGCTACCATGTGTCCAAGTCTGTGACATCTAAAATAACATCTGTAGCCTAAAATATGTTTAAAAAGTGATGTAAGATTTTGTGATTTATGTTTAAAAGGAATCTCTTAATATTTGGATTTGTTTCAATAGAGCATATGTTAATGCTTTTAGAGGGCATTCATGTTGTACTACCTAATAGGTATATCAGTGGATGAGTTGGAACCATCTTTGAAAAAGAATGGAATAAATTATGACAAAACAATTTATCAGAGAGAGCAGAGACTCAAACACAAAACACAACACCGAACTTAGAACTCAACAGCTTGCAACTTCATTTGCTGATCAAGTATTTATACAGGACAGATAAAGTTCTAGAGATTGATTGGGGTGATGGCTTCTTCGGGAAGCTTTGCCCATTGTCAATGAATTCTAGAACTTGCGTTAAATCATCAGTTGAATTCTGGCTACGGGTAGTTGGAATTAGTTCCTTCCAACACTCCCCCTTAATTCCAACCATATAACAAATATATAAGACACTGTTAAACATACTCTCAATTGATATGCCTGCTGGTCTAAGTCTCAGCTAGGCTTACAACATAATTTGGATTTTATACAATGCACAACTTACTTCTACACATTTCAAATTTAGCCTTTCCAAGAGGCTTAGTGAATATGTCAGCCACATTTTCATTTCTATGACAATATGATAAGTCAATTTCTTTTGATTGCAATTTTTCTCTTACAAAATGATGTTGTGTATCAATGTGTTTTGTCCTTGCATGATATATAGGATTGTTTTCCAATTTGATAGTGCTTTGATTGTCACATCTGATTACTGTAGGTGCTTGTGTTTCTGCAACATCTTCAAGTATCCTCCTAAGCCATATTGCTTCATAGGTAGCACTGCATAATGATTTATACTCAGCTTTAGTGGATGACTATGAAACAGTTGGTTGTTTCTTACTGTTCCATGATATTGGTCCTGAACCAATATTGAACACATATCCAGTAGTAGATTTCCAATCATATAGATTTCTAGCCGAGTCAGAATCAGAATAACCTGCCAATTCAACATCAAATTCATTAGTATACATAATACCAAAATTAAGTGCTCCTTTCAAATATCGAAGGACTTTCTTTGCTTCTTTATAGTGGCTTTCATAAGGCTTAGCCATGAACTGACTAAGTATGCTGACATAATATGCTATATCTAGCCTGGTAGTGGTGAGATAGTTTAGACTTCCCACCAGTTGACGGTACATAGTTCCATTCACCTCTTTGGTTCCATCATCACTGCACATTTTGACATTCTGTTCTAAAGGAGTAGATGTTGCCTTGCATTCAGTCATATTGAATCTTTTAAAGATTTCCCTTGTATATTTGCTTTGTGTGATTAGTGTCTTACCAGATTCCCTCCAAATTTCAAGACCTAAACAATAATGCAATTCACCAAAATCCTTCATCTCAAATACATGTGACAACTGATTTTTAATTTCTTCAATCAGCTTGCATGCATTTCTTGTTATGATAAGATCATCAATGTATATAGATATTAAAGCAAAATTCTTGCCTTCATCTTCCTTGATGTACAAGTTAGGATCAATTTTGTTTCTCATAAACCTTTCTCATAAAAGAAAGAATCAATTTTCACATACCATGATCTTGGTGCTTGTTTCAAGCCATAGAAATCTTTCTTTAACCTACAAATCAGATGCTCCTATGCCTGTTTTACAAACCCTTCAGGCTCAACTAAATAAAATTCTTTTAACTCACCATTCAAAAATGAAGATTTGACATCTAACTGATGCATTTTCCAATTATATTTTGCAGCTAATGCAATCATGATTTTAATTGTGTTCAACTTAGCTACAGGTGCAAAATTATCTTCATAGTCAATTCCCTCCTTTTGTGAATATCCTTTTGCAGCCAGTCTAGCTTTATGTTTATCAATACTTCCATCAACATTAAATTTAGATTTATAAAGCCATTTTGCATCCTATGGGAACTTTGTTTTTAGGCATTTACGTTAATTCCCATGTGTCATTCTTCATTATATAGTTATATTATTCATTCATTACATCTCTCCATTTTTCATACTCTTTAGCTTCCTCATAGCTTGAAGGTTCTACAACATTCATAACAAGAGACATTAATGCATAATCTTTATACCCTACATGTATGTGAGTTTGATGTGATGACCTTCTTGGAGTTTTACTACTTTCATCTTTCTTTTGGCTTTTCATAGTCTCCTCTCCTCTCCTTGGAGTGTCATGACTGCTTGATGCTACTTGCTCTTGAAGTTGTACTTGTTCCTGTGCTTGTTCCTGTTCTTGTTCAACACTTGTATCTAATTTGACATAATCATCAATATCATGCCATACACTAGTATTATTTATTTTATCACCTTCATTTGCATTCTCATGAAACACCACATCCCTACTTGCAAGCAGTCTATGAGTACTGGGATCAAACAACTTGTATGCCTTCTGATTATCACAATAACCAATAAATATGCACTTAATTGACTTTGTATCAAGTTTTCTTCTTTCATCTTTTGGAATATGAGCAAATGCCTTGCACCCAAAAACTCTTAAATGACTCGCTTTTGGTTTGTAGCCATAAAATGCTTCAAAAAGTGTTTTAAACTCCAAAATTTTGGTTGGACTCCTATTTTTCAAATAAACAGTAGTATTATTGGCTTCAACCCAAAAAACATTAGATATATTTTTACCTTGAAGCTTACTACGTGCACATTCAACTAGTGTTCGATTTTTCCTCTTAGCAACTCCATTTTGCTGAGGTGTATGTGGCACTGTAAATTGTTGCAGAATCCCATTGCTTTTACAATATTGCTTAAATTCTCTTGATTTGAATTCTCCCCCCTGATCAGATCTCAAAATTTTGATGTAATTACCAGTTTTTTTTCTACCATACTCTTAAATTCTTTAAAATACTCAAAAACATCACTCTTCTTTCTTATGAAATAAACCCATGTATACCTAGTTCTATCATCCACAAAAATAAAAAAATACCATGCTCCACCTATAGATCTAGTTTGCATAGGTTCACATACATCAGTATGAATTAATTCAAGTATTTCCCTGTGCCTTTTTTCTTTATGTATAGGAAATTCCTCCCTATTTGCTTGGCAAGTACACATGCTTCACATTCAACATGATCATTCTTCAAGACAGGAAGACCTTCAACCATTGTGTTCTTTTGAAGCAGCATTAAATCTTTGTGATTTAGATGTCCATACCTTTGATGCCATAAATCTACTGTTGATATTGTTGTAGATGCCAATGCTTGATGACTTTTCCTGGTCACATCCAACTTATACAAGCCTCCAACTCTGGTTCTTGTGGCAATAACCTTGTACTGATCTTGAACGTCTTTCACTACACACTGTGATTTAACAAATTCCACCTTCAAATGTTGGTCAGCAATAGTAGAACCATAAATTAAATTCTTTTTGATACCAGGAACATACATGACATTATGGATCTGTCTCTCTTGTCCATTAGGCAAATTCACACCTATTACTCCATAACCTTGAACTTTAAGTGATCTGTTATCTCCTAGACAAACATATGTTCCATCAATGTTTTCATAATATTCATCAAACCACTCCTTATTATAAGACATATGGAGTGATGCACCACAATCAATGCACCAAGCATTCACATCATCATTTTCCACAGACAATGCAGCATCAGAAACAAACAATTTAAGATTTTTAAATCCATCACTGATTGAGGTATATTTCTCTACAAAATTTCCATTATGCCTTCTATTTCTTTGCCTAGACTCATTATATTTCCTTTTATAGCAATCTTTAGAATGATGCCCAGGTTTGCCACAATAATAACAATTATCATTTCTCTTATCATGGACTGGAAATTTAGAGTGTGTCATACCTTTCTATTTTGCTTGAAACTTGCCTCCTTTGTTCTTGTCCCATGCCTTGCCTCTGTATGGATATTTGCTTGGTTACCAATGCCAAACCTAAATTACTAGAGCCCAAATTAAAACTCTTCATCCTCTCCTCCTCTTGTATAAGAATTCTTGTCAATTCATCAAATGTAGGGGGTTTCTCTCTAGCTGAAAGACTTGAAACAAAAATTTGATAAGCTTGCACTAAGCCATTTAATGTGATGGTGACTAAGTCAGTACTAGACACCTTTTCACCAATATCTCCTAACTTATCACTTAAATCTTTGACACGAGATATGAAATTGCTTATATTTTCATTTGTTTCCATTTTTAGAGATGAAAGCATAGTCTTCAAAAACAAGATCCGATTTGTATTTGTTGTTTCATACAAACCCTTCAACGTATCCCATGTTTCTTTTGATGTCTTGCAATCTCTGATGTGAGGAATAATGTTGTCCTTTACGGACATACGCAACAACACCTTTTCTTTCATCTCCCTTATTTTCCAATCTGGAATAGAACCTGCAACAGTGGGTTTGGGATCATCCCCACTCACAATGGACCACAAATTATAACCTTCTAAAATAGTCAGTAACTTGAATTTCCAATTCACATAATTTCCTCCATCAAGTTTGGTGGATTCATTCAAATAAATATCAGGCAACAAATTTGCCATGATGAAAAAAAAACTTTCTCCAATCACCAAAATGCCACCAAATCTAAATCCAAATGTACCAAATTTCACTAAATCTCATAAAACATTCACCACACATGCACCACAAAAATCATTACTAACTCCTTTTCATTATTAAAAATTTCCAAATTAAAAAAAAATAAAAAATAAAAAATTACAAACGCATTTCTTTATCATAGAACCAAAGTCTTTTTAACAAAGATAATGCAGACAGTTGTAAGAGTTAGCAAATACCACAAGATCTTCAAATCAAAAACACAACCTCCAAATCTTAACTTTGCACACAATATTCCACGAACTCCAAAGCCTATCCACAACAATCAAAGGAAATAAAAAGAACATTGATATGAGCGGGTCATTCCTTGACAAGTAATTATCTTGAGGAGCCTGAAGGTAGTCAGTAGCACTACAGAAACTTAACAATGTTTTTCAAGCACAGATTATGAAAAATATTCCTGGAGCACAGTCAATCAAACATTACAGCATTCCAAGCACTACACACTAAGGATTTACCTAGTTTCTTCATTCCTCTCTTACCAACACATGAGAAAACTTATCCACACAAATCCTTTAGCCAATTTGCACTTCACCAATGCCTTACCCACTACAAATAAACCTATTCTCAATGCTCGACTTCTTGACCCACTCTCACACGAAAGGTTTCACGTGATTTCTCAGCAACACATCCTGTCTGCAACACGGAAATTTCTCAACTCACGCAAAACGGGTTCTCACACTCACAAATATAGAACACTCCTCTTACTCAGAAAGAGAGCGGAAACATAGTCAGTCAGGATCAAACACAACAACAACTGGCATAGCCTCACGCCTGCTCTGATAACATATCAGAGAGAGAAGAGACTCAAACACAAAACACAACACAGAACATAGAACTCAACAACTTGCAACTTCATTTGATCAGGTATTTATACAGGACAAAGAAAGTTTTGGAGATTGATTTGGGCGGTGGCTTCTTCAGGAAGTTGTTTCCATTGTCAATGAATTCTAAAACCTGCATTAAATCATCTGTTGAATTCTGGCTGCGGGTAGTTGGAGTTAGTTCCTTCCAACACAATTAAGGAAAATATTGCTGATGTGGACACAAACCATGTAAGTAGATCTGTGTAATGTTTAATATATCCTGTAAAACTCTTAGCCGACAACTAATTCATTGATTACTTATATATTCAAGATGTGTAGTACAAATAATATATGATTAGTTTGCATTGACGATGAGAAAAGGGAAACCCAGATGAAAATCGAAAAAAGTGACATTGCGATATTTATATGATGTTTCTCCAAGGCATAAATGATTTCTGAGTAAATTGCTTTTATACAATTTCTTATTGTTCTGATGACGAGTTATTTATTACTCTTTATTGTTTTATGATCAGTGACAACATGAACCCATTACATAAATGTTTCCCAGTATAACAAATTAGAAAGAATTTATGAAAAAAAGTATTCCCTCTTTTCTACCGTATGTTCTGGGGAGCATTTGAATAGGCAAGGCAACCTCTCCTCTAGGATCATTGATATTGTTATTTTCAACACCTATGTTTGACCTTTTTGAATAATTTTATTTGAACATTTTGTAACAACATTCGAGAGTCATTCAATAATTTTACTCATAAAATTATTTTTCTTGTCGCTCTTCATATTCTTATTGTCTTGCTTTCCGATAGACATTTCTTGGATTCCTGCCCAACTATTCAACTAGCTTTAAAATGGTACTATGATAACTCATAAAAATTTTCCTTGTAAACATGGACACATTTTAGCATCTTCTTATGACTTTCTAAACATCGACACATTTTTGGGTTTACTTATGAATTGCGTGTAGATGCATGGAGCAAATTACCAATAAATGACGTTCTTGAATATTTTCTTGTTTTAATCTTTCTTTTGTTTTGGACATGCTATGTTGGTATTGCAGATATATCAATTGTGTTTCTTGTTGATATCTTGAAATCTCTTGGATTATATGGGATTAATCACAAGCTTAGTTATTCTTGTAAATTAATCATGGGCTTGAAAACAAAATAATTTTACATCTTCCATCTAAAAACGAATTAATGATTTCAAACCTGGAAAGGACTGCCGCTGCTTGCAGTTCTTGTTTCACATTTAAATCCAAATTACAAAATTTTATCATTTTGTTACAATTTCACATTGACTGTCTATATATGGCATGCAGAGTAATAGTCATAAACATTAGAAGTTGTGGTTCACACATGATGTTCACTTTAGGTAAGCGTGCATCAATTGCATATCTAAAATTGTAAATTTCATTTTAAGGAAGCATGTCTCAGTATGATTTTGATTTTCTTTTTTCAACTTAAGAAGTTGGGCTTGAAATAACTCTCAGTATGATGAATTATCATATGAAAATGTAAAATAAAATAAAATAATATGTGGCATGAGATTACTTGGATTTAAAGAGCCTTATTACTTAATATGGCATCATCGACATAAAATTTAAGGATAAAAATATCCATTAAATATATTGGTCTGCAATTTCTAGTTCACCCTCCTACTCTATCAATCGTTGTCTCAAAAGAAACAAATCACGACTTATGTCCTCATAAAAGTATTCTCATTTAGCCTAATTTTTCTCATGTAGATGTTGAAAGAAGAAAATCATAGCCTACGTCCTCTGAAAAAATATATATCCTTTAGCCATATTGTTGTTATGGTTCCGGACCTCATCCGAAGTATATGTTCAGAACATTGGGCATAGATGTAGGTAGCATGTCTATTAGGATGTCCAGAATTTTCAATTACAGAATGGTTTGAATGAGAATTTGTTCATCAGGGCCTCTACGTTCCAAAGGCACTACAAATCTGAAGTCAATTTCATTGTGAATAATGCAGTTATAAAATAAAATCACATTAGGCATGCCAAATATCGTCATAGTCTTCTAGGCATGGATTTCGTGGGGAGCGAATGATTCAGTGGAAGTCCCTCTATTCAATTATTATTAGATGGTTGAGATAAACATAGGTATGAATGATTAGGGAAAATCGTGGAGGAGGATATTTTGGAAAATTAGTAACAACCACCGTTTACACATTCAATTAGAGATATTTTTCTCCTTATATTTTTCCCCTTCTGATAATTTAGAATTCCTAAACTAATCACTTGTCCCCTGGGGTTTTAGGTGAAGGTATGGAGGAGTAGTAGCTCTCTTCGTTGGTAGCATGTATTACAGATAGGAGTAAACACAATTGTTTCTTGGATTAATCCAATGCCATTTTCTAAGGGAATACCGAAGAGGAATTAGAGTCTGTTGATTTAGGAGATGATATTTCTACAGCCCTACGTTGTAGAATTGTTATAGCTGCTACTACTACACTGCATAACGTTTACTGTTTCATTTCTTTTGACATAATTTTCATACCTTGAAAGTCAAAATTAAACGACATATGATGAATACAAATTTATGAGGATTCCCATAATTCAATTATCTCCCTTAGATTCCCAACTTCATTTGATTGATTTGAAGAAATTTTATGCAGACATATGGGATATAGGAACATTTAAGTAAGAAATTTGGGGAAAAGGTGGTAAATGAAAAGTTCACATGAAAATTACAACTTTTTAAACATAAAATGTAGGAACAAACATCATTTTATACTCATATTAATGAACAGAAGTCTATTATGAATCAATTGGTAGACTTTCGTACCAAAATAGATGAAGAAGATACAAAAGTGATATTGTTAAATAGTTTTTCATCCAATTATGATAATATTATTTTTACATTAATTCAAGTGTCTAGGAGAACCTTAGATGAAATGATTATAACCCTCCTAATAGAGAAGAAGAGGATGAAATTAGAAAATGTAGAAGACAATTGATATGTTGAGATGACACTATTCTCCAAGGGCAGAGTTAATAAAAATGAGAACCTAGTGGAATGTTTTTATTGTCGAAGACATGGACACAACATTCAAATGAAAAAGTCATGCTAGAGAACTTTTCAATGAAAAAATCAAAGTGTTATCCAACATAGCCATTTCTGAAGATACATCAGATGTTGTCCGAAAAGGGTCAATAGATTGTGAATATGCTTATGAATTTACAATCAGACCTCTCAAACTCTTCTAAAGCATAGTTATTTAATTATGTCATATTTTGTATATCTTGGTTGTATGTTTGAATATGTATGACTAAGAGGTCAAGTTGTATGATCAAATTTTGAAGACATTCAGTACCCACTGAGACAACTATGCTAGATAACAATCAGATACAATGAGCTATGTCATATGATAGATGGGAGTTTTTACATAGGATGGTTCCATTACATGGATTCTTTTTACAACTAAAACAAGTTATGCAACTCGTTATAATAAATTAGATCAATATTGTTGATCATGCAAGTTCATCAATGATAATCGAAGATAGTTGTACCCTCAATGAGTCAAATGTGAAGCTCAAAGATTGTGGTGAAAAGAGAGTGTTGTCTGTGAGGATTCAGAGTGAGTGGAATTTTTAGTGAAGATAGTATCAGACAAATGTAATTTATATGCATGGAATTCCATTCATGTAATAATGCAAGCATTAAGGGAAGCACTTTGAAATAAAGCTTGGAATAGTAAATATGTAGATTGGTTGGTTGGTTGTTCGAGTCTATTGAGCAATTTTCACAGTAGTATTATCCTATCTTAGAATTTGTTGAATCTAATATAAATTATATATATGTGATTTATTTTGGTTTCAGAAGTAGAAGATAAAAATAATTTTGTGTGAGAAAACTTTGATTTCTTTCAATCATCTAAGCTAGCCTCTGGTTGCTCATGAAAACGTAGAAGGCAGGTATGGTATGACATATGTTATCCACATTTTACCACTTCTCCCATGTCATTTGTTAAGAACATGGGAGAATTCATAAGAATGTATTAATATATTTAAGAACTCATGCATGTTTCTAACTCGTAACACCCTTGTGACTTTGTTTTTTGAACAATTGCTATTTTTCAACATTTAACTATGATTATAGTGAATGGCTATGGAATCCCATGGTTGAGACTTATATGATGATGTAATTATATTTTATTTTATTTAATTAATAAATAAATTCTCTCTGAAATATAGGAAAGAACACTAAAAGAGTTAGAAGAATCCTATCCAGCTGTGGGAAAAAAGTGTTATTGGCATTGAGTTGACATAATGGACCTTTCCCAAAAGTTCTCGCTAAAATTCCCTAGGGTAAAATAATTAAAATAGATTAAATGAACATTATGGGAGAGAAATATTATGTTAATCACTTAGTTTGAGATAAATACGAATTGATGTGGAATAAAGAATTGTGTAAGAGAAATACATACTTTGAAAAAAAAGAAAAGAACATTTTCTTAAAAAACTAAAACAAAAAGGCCTAGGAAAAAGGTTGTCAAACCTTAAAGTAGGACACAAACAACCTATGAATGAAAAAGGTTGTTGATTGTATAGGGCGAGGATATTTTAGCTCAGGGTAAACTCACAAAGGAAGTTCATAGTTGGGTGGAACATGCTGAGTTCCTCAATAATCCCCAAAGAATATATTAGGGTTAGGAAAAGTTTATGTTCTAATTGATGTGATTCTTTAGATTTTTAATTATTGCAATGGAACATTAGCGGATGATTTATGTAATTAATATGTAATTATATTGGTAGAGTGTTCTTCAAATTATAATAGATTTGATAATTGTATGGTGATGGATTACATATGAGGTTCTTAATATGATTTGCATTCATGTATAAGTTATAGCCATGAATTATGTGTCTGCATATACAAGTTACAATCTTAAGAAGCTTATTGAAATGGGATGTGATTGAAATGTAAGAAAATATGTCCATAGTAGGAATAATTAAATTGTGTTGATGGAATAAATACTTGTATTAACAAAATGAATGCAAGGAATTGACAAGAGAGTATTCTCATATTCTTTTATTTAGAGAAATTGTCAGATAAATTATCCTTTCTGCAAGAATTTAAGAGTGAAAATTTTGTAATCAGAGCTGAGGAAAATTTGCTAAATGAGACATGATACGTCTAGACTATTCTTGAAGAAATTAATGACTATATATTTTGTTCCAGAGTTAGTTGTACAATGAATAGTTATGTTTAGTTATGAAGAAGAAAAATGGAAGAGAGTGTCATAGTTCACATAAAACAACCTTATGTATTCCTTACCTTAAATCTTCGTAGTATAAGTCATTCGATAAAATTTTATAATGTAAAGTAGATTAGAATAGAGTAAACGTAAATAAATATATTATATAGAAATACTACAAATTAGAACAAAATTCTAATACCGTATTATGAATTAAGAAAATAAAGCCAAGTAATATTTTTGAAGAACAATGAATAATAACATTGATATCAGGTCTTAGTTTTATAACAAGGTAAGGAAACATGGAATACCAATTGTAATCCATTAAACTGATATAATATTATATCTCAAGTAAATAGCCAAATAATTATATTTTTGTAATGTTAAATTGACATTCGTCAGATTAGGCTCATTATACCTGATAATTGAATAAACTAATTAAAACTACCGTGGAAGGGAATGATACTCAAATCTAGAATGAAGGAAACCAATACTTAACAAAGAGACAATAATAAAGTTTAAATGGGGAATATAATAGTTACAAGTAACAAATATATTTAAAGATACATGGTCATTATGCTAACAACCATAAATATACGAGCTTAAGAAAATTACCTAGTGTCTAAGGGGACCCGAATATAGAAATGGGATTAATAAAAAAAACTTCATCATAGTTAAATAGAAATGGAAGCATGTATATATATGTGTGTGTGTGTGTGTGAAACAAACAGGAGGTTAGACTCTCGAAATCTATGTAACTCCTTCAAAACTAATATAATACAATCATATAAACGAGAGTAAGAGATGAAGACAAGAATTGGCATGATTCTTTTATCTTGATGGTAAGAAAAACCCAATAAATAAATTTGATAGTCTACAATGAACCTATGTAAATAATAAGAAACAAGTACATACAATAGGTAAGGAATTATATGCCAAAACATGAACATATATAAAAATTTCAATACTATTAGTGAACCAAAGAATATATATATACGAAATTGAGAAAGTTACAAAGACTAGTTATGTTTATATAGTCATACCCAGAACATAGGCCAAACTAAAATTAGATCTCTTAGTAGCATAAAGTAACTAGGGGTTGTGCAAGGACACACACACACACACACACATAAATATACGAAAATGTAAAAGCTGCAAAGACTCGTAATGTTTATATAGTCATACCGAGAACATGGGTTGAACTTAAATAAATCTCTGAGTAGAAGAAAGTAACTAGGGGTTGTGCAAGAACACAATTGATAAATATTATAATAAAAATTGTCCAAGTAGAAACAAAACCCAAGATAAGATTTTGACAATTAAGTCCCCAAGATAGTAGAATCTTAATTAAGTCCCCAATTATGGAAGAAATACTATCTAGTAATAAATGTGATGCCATAATTCAAAGTTTTGGACTCGGCAAAAAGGAAATATTTCATAACAAATCACAAGAATGATAAATTTTACTTGCAAATTCCCAAATGCACAACACATTAGACTTCCTATGTGGAAAATTGATTTTATGAAATCAAAGAGAGAATTCAATTAATAGGAAGGAAGCAGTTACCTCTAGGGGTAACAGGGTCCCATAAGCTAAACTCAGAAATAAAAAAACCATGTGGTAAAAGATCTATCCACTCTAAGAAATGAAACTATGCAAGTAGAAAATCATAACACAACTGGAAACCCTAATAGAACTATTATCCATTCGATAGGAAACTCGATGACCTCCAAAATTATGTATTCTAACCCTCTACATAAGCCATAAATAAAAGAAACATAGGAGAATGTTAATACCCTAGTGATCTATATGTGGATAAGTTCATCCTTTAACAAGAATAGGTGTGGTCATTACCATGGAAACTCCATGGGAGGTGACAGGAACAAAGTAAGGTTTAAATCCTTGGCTCTCCAGGAAATGACCATGAAACCTCATGAAATTTTCTATGGTGCTCTTGCCCTGTAGAAAACATAAAAGAACATTTAAATTAACATTTGAAAGTTAACGGGGGGAGTAATACTAGGATTTTACTGTGAAAATCGCATTGTATACCTAAGAAACGAAAACAGGAACTCTTCGGCATAGCAAAATTCACTAGTATGAAAGTCAAAAGATAAATTGGAGTTTAAGGAATTAAAGGATTCAAACCTAAGCATGAAAAAACCCTATAACATAGAAACCCTCAGAGCGACACTCCTCTACAACTGAATAGTAAAATGAAACTCAGGAAAATGGAATTCAAAAGTGACATATGACTAGAGTTTCCCATTTGAAATCACAACTATCAATGTTCCATAATTAGATTGTCGACACTAAAATAGTTGGTACAATGGTCATGTGAAGAGTGCATGATCAAGATCTTGTGGAGGCTACTCCATATGCCAAGTGGACAATCCTTGCCATGCTAATTATACATGCTATTTAAATATACCCCATGTGAATCCAATAAGGTGCTATACCATAATAAAATCCAATATGAAATCATAAACAAGGAAATATTAGGGCACTTGGAACTGGACTATAGTATATGGATTATATATGTTTGAAAACAAGAAGTGAAGTTGTTACATGGGTCTTGGCTAGGATGTTAAATGTAGATGTTTATTAAATAATAACAAATTACAAATGTATGATGGGTTTTCATAGTAAATGAGTTCTTGAAAAATATTTGAGACACAAGAAAGCTATATTTACAAATTGATTATAAATATAAGAGATATTAGGAGGGTTATGAAGTCTAGATACATATAACCTATGTAACACTTGGGAGATAAACTAAAATAGTTTGTTTTCTTTTTGTTTTCTCTTTGTTTTTTTTATTATTATTGAAATTGGTATTTTACATAAGCCATGGATATGTGGTACCCTAGCTCATGTACCAGTTAATAGTTAAGGTTTTCTAAACCCTCATTCACAAGAATATGGCTAGGAATGTGCACATTTTCTTATGTCCCCTTGGAGGCCATCATTAGTTTATAATCTTCCATAATCTTCCATATCTATAGCCATAGCCAAAAAATATCTTTTAGAATGATTCATAGAAAAATATTTCAATGTTGTACTGAGTAAGAAAAATTTATATGGATATTATAGATAGAGGGAAATAAATTAATTAAAATAAAAGAAAAAAACTTATATTTATAGTTTGTAATTTAAAAGATTGTGTAATTCCTTCTTTACTTACAAATATTTCAATGCATATCTTTTAAAGGAAAATATTTAGTATGAGTTATTAATAGAGAGTAATTAATTCAAATTAAATTTATATTATATATAATATATATATATATATAATATATATAATAATATATAATATAATATTCAAAATTTAATATTAATGAAATCATAATTTTGAATATTTAAAACATTTTCAATGTATATTTTAAATAAAATATTTGAGTATTTGTGTCAATTAATATATTTTAATATCAATACTTGGAACAATGGACAAACGCTGACTATTTTAGATGATGTTATTATTAGGAGTTTGTTGTGTATTGTTGTGATTATGGATTTTATTTAGTTCTTAGATCTTATTTATGAAGAAGTTTTTGAAAATCCTCAACATATTTCTGATCCTATAAATATACATGCTTTTTGATTGAGTGAATTAAGTTTTCTAAGTAGGAAGTATTAGGTTGAGTTAGTCTAAAGTGAGTGACGCAAATTTCTTCAATATTTTGTCCCTCCTTAATTTTGATACCAAATTTGGTATCAGAACCTGAGCTACCACTTGGTTTATGAAAAGCATGTGAATGAGTGGTGAATATACGATGTCGAATTATGTTGACTGTAGTACTGTGAGTCTGTCAAGGGGTGTGAACAAAAAGTGTAGGAGGCTGTAGAAGTGTGAAAGACAAAGCATCGGTGAGTATTACAACAACGACGTTTTAAGTCATCTTGTAGGAGATCGAGTAGTACGTGCATTAGGATGATGACTGAGTATTAGAAGAGGCGAGAGTCCACTTGTTTCCCACGTAACATACATCATTGTTAGAACGTGGTGTGGATTGACATTATTTTCACTCAAAACTCTATCAAGGTTATCTAGAGAGGCTGAGTGTAGTAGTAGAGCAGTATAGTAGAGTGTTGGAGGTCGTGGATATTGTAGGGTCGAACCGTTGGTCATGGAGGCCGAGGTCGTAGAGCTCTGGAGGTTTTTGATGTTGTAAGGTCCATCCGTTGGTCATGAAGGTCATGGAAGCTGAGGTTGGGGAGTGCTAGAGGTTGGTGAGCATCCTATCTATTTTTTATGGCATAAATCACTCATTAACTGGTTGTATTTTCTAACACCAGGGGACCATTTTATGAATCGATTATTTCCCGTGGATACAATTTCTAAACATTGTAACCTATTGAAATATTCAGGTCGTTGTCTCCCCATGTATGTGTAGAGTGCTCGAGAGTGCAGAATAGCATGCAGAGAACACTTTAGACCTGTGGCTCGTGAGCTACGAGACCTGTGCTTAAAGAACGTGATTAGTTAAATGTTCTCGTGCTCTGTTCATGAGTGGAATTATAAGGCTCCTAGTTTGGGTTGAAATATCTGCATAGGAGAAACATTTGTTGTCAAGATTTAACATAGACCCTGCAGCTATGATGTGAATGCTAGTGAAAGAGTGCAGAGCTCATTAGAATTGTTGATTGAGTTATCCAAATTGCATTACAATGTAAATTGTGGGTGCTACCGTGAAAATTTCAGTAGATGCGTTGATAGTTGTTACACAAACTTTTTTCGAGCTTCAAATTCGAAGGTGAGATAAGTCGGGTGTTGCCAAGATGTCTATAATTTTAGACTTATTTAACACTAATCTAATTCGTGACGCCTTCTTCCTAACTCCATTTGGGAGTATTCTCAGGTTAGGTAGTATCTTTGAGTGAGAAGAATTTTCAGAAAAACAATGTAATTTTATTGATAGAAAAGAGTTCCGTGAGCCTCAATGTACTCCACAAGATCTTGGTATTAAAGAAATGCCCATTATTTACGAGGAAGGGTGTGAGCATTTGAGTCAAGAACTTGTCGTTAAAGATACAGATGCTAACAATGTAGCATAATACTAAGAGCACAACCAAGACAAAAATTAAACCAAAGTGTGTTCAAGGAAACTAAGAATTATTATTCAGGGAAGTCATCATCTCAAACCTTCAAAGTAATCTACAGAGGAAAAAATAGTTTCATATTATACATCGTTAATAATAAGGAGAATGAACATTAATGTAGTCACTCACAAGGAGCAAAGAATCAATAAAACCTTGTGTTAGTGGAAAGATTCCCATGATCAGATGATTGATACTTTCATGTAAGGTTCACTCGTAGGAGCATTATTTATCAACAATGATCAAGAGAAATCACATTAGGTAGGGTATGGCAAGTCAAGGAAAAACATCACTTTGGGTGAATTTCTCCATTAAGAGGAAGACTTGGAATAATGGAGAAATGCAAACTATTCTATATGATATTATTATTAGTTTTTTGTTCTTTATTGTTGATATTATGGATTTATTTAGTTCTTAGATCATATTTATGAGAAAGTCTTTCAAACTCCTCAACAAATTTCTAATCCTATAAATTTACATGTTTTTGGTTGAACGAATTAAGTTGTGCGAGTACCGAGTTTCAGGTTGAGCTAGCCTCTCCCGAGAAGTGCACATTTCTTCCATATTTTGTCTCTCAATTTTAATTTTAATTTAATTTATACTTTTTATAGAGATAGTGAAAAAGGTATATGAATATATTTATTTAATATATACTGGTTTGAGGTGCATATTTCTTCCATATTTTGTCCCTCAATTTTACTTTTAATTTAATTTATATTTTGTATAGAGATAGTGAAAAATTTATCTGAATACAGTTATTTAATATATATTGGTTAGAAATTCTATAGATAAAAATATAGTCATTGTAAGAGTTGGTGTGACATAAGATAAGGGTGATCCCCATGTGATTTTGACAATTTAGAGGCCCCTTGGTGAGGGCTACTAAATCCACATGATCCTTGGGTTATTTTTATAGCTTCCATGCCCCTTGGCCTCCACTACTCAAGCCACAGGTTAGACATGCCAATCATATCAGGACTCACATTATATAACTAGAAAGAAATAAAATTACATCAACTTGGTGTATGTATGTGTGGAGACCTTAAATAAAGAGAATTCACTTAAAAGAATAGCAATATTATAAAAAAAAACCATCATATTCCATCCATACACTATTTTCATGTCCTTGAGGTTATATATTTAGAAATATTAATTAAAAAAAATTAATATAAATAATGGTATGCAAGAGATAGATGTTTAAAAATGCAATAATATAAAAAATAGTTAATTTAATATTATATAAAAGTAAAATAAAAATTTCAATATCATCCTATCTAAATAGTTGCACACAGACACATTCTATAGTCCACCACCCATGTTTAACATGGACCATGCTCTTTAAAACAAAAAAAAAAACAAAACAAAATTCAATATCTACTATAATAAAAGACAAAATGAAAAGAGAAATGTGGACTAATAAAAAGAAAAATGAAAATGTGTTTTAGTCACTTTTAATTTAAAAAAAAATGAAAATACATGTTTAATTAGTTTTAAGAAAAAGTATTATAAAAAATCAATAATTCACCATAAAATATTTCAATGTCCACATAACATAGTATAACTTCATATCACTTTTAAAAATAGATAAACTAATTAGAAGTAAAAAGAAAGTGTGAGTAAGATGTTTAAACCTTACACTTCTCAAAAAGATCTCAACAAAGGATTTAAATAAACTATTTGTTTTGATATCACCTTCTTATATATCTATTTATAGTAGGCTATCATTTCTACATTTTGGAGTGAAATGCCATAAGGATTTCTTGGAATCACAAGGTTGAGTTGTACATTCTCAGCTCTAGTGTTTTCCAATGTGCTAAATCTATATATGTATTCAAAATACCACTGTAGAGAACAAAAAGCTACTATTTGGCCAAAAAAAGTTCACTAGATTTCGACCAAAAACTCCAAAATATAGTTTAAACCACTCCAAAAGAAATATCAAAAAAATATTTTAACACTGGTAAAAAAAATAATTAAAAGCTAAGAAAAATAAAAATATCCATTTTTTCCTAATAAAAATAATAAAATGAAGATGTGTAATTCATTAAATTCTTAATATAAAATTAATGTGTCATTTACAAATATCCTTAATAATGAAAAAAATCAATCTACTTTCATTAATAAAATATTTTAATATACATGATTAAGTAATATTGATATACACTTAAAAATATATCAATAACAATTAAAATCATATATTCAATAGACAACATTCTATTTTGACATGTTATAGAAAATTTTGACCCCTACTACGTATATATTTATATTAAGTTTAAAAATAATTATATATTATTTTTATGAAATTTTCCTAAAATCCAACTTTTTTAGGACTTTGTCATTAGTTATATATAACGTACAAAATAACAATTAAAATAATGAAAAATTTATATCTATATAATTATAGATACATTAGAAAAAAATAACTATTACAAATTCAATTAAATTTAGTAAGAATGAAAAATTTACAAATAAAAAATTTCTGACCTTCTAAACTCAGGGCTAGAGAAATAATTTATACAACTTCTTACTATCAAATAATATAATATAATGTTTAAAATATCTCTTAGTTTATAATAAATGTATAATAGCGAAACTTTTGAAAATTCAGATATCTTAAAATAGATGTATCTTTTAAAACACAACTTGAATAGAATATGTAGTAATATATGTTCAAAACTAAAAGTGAATTATACCTATAAATGGATATAATAGCAATTACATGGATATAATAGCAATTACAGTTTGAATATACCGATAACCATTTTATAACCATCTGCATGATATGCATGTTACTTATTACAAGTATCATGCAGGTTACTTATTACAAGTGAGCTGTCTTATGAGTTGATATGGGAACTAAATTTTTTACTGTTATCTACAGATTATAGGTATATATTACTTTAATATAATATATTGCTTTTCTTTTTGAAAAAAAATGGTTACTTATTACAAGTGCCGTAGAATTTCAGAAATAAATTTCAGACATAAAGTACTTATTTCTATTGCCTGCCTTTCGTTCTCGTTCGCATTACTAGAATGTTTTTACTTCCAACCATGAGGTATGTCTCTTTCGTTGCGGAAGTGGAGGTGTAAGGATACAAAAATGCTCTTTTCGACCTGATGGAATTTTAATCTTCGTAACAATATGGTTCACTAAAACATTATATTGTACTTTTTAATATTTTAATGTATTGCGCTACTATTATCATTTTTTTTCAAGTGATCATTTATTATTTTCGACTCAATTAGTATTGATGTTAATTTACCAAATGATATTAGCAAGTGTAGGTTCCATGGAAAGAAAAATGTATTATTTAGAATAATTTATTCCTTTTCTTTAAAGGAGTAGATCTTTATTCTTGTAAATTTTTTTGAAGTGGCTATTTATTATTTTCGTTTCAATTAGTATTGCTGTTAATTAACCAAATAGAGTAGATCTTTATTTTTGTAATTTTTTGAAGTGACTATTTATTATTTTCGTTTCAATTAGTATTGATGTTAATTTACCAAATGATGTTAATTTACCAAATAATATTAGCATGTGTAGGTTCCATGGAAAGAAAATTGTATTATTTAGAATAATTTATTACTTTTCTTTAAATGAGTAGATTTTTATTCTTATAATTTTTTCCGATCTCTTCAATAACTTTAGGGTGAAGAAAGATGATATGTTATCCGATAGAAATATTTGAGGTCTTACTTGATAACTAAATACCATTATTGATTATATAGTATTTGTAGAAAAACTACCATCTTTTGTGGTCATATTTAGTTATTTAAAATAGGATTATATCAAATGTTATTTTAGATACATTTTTTAAATTTAAATTTTAAATAGAAAAAAAACTATAATTTATTATTTTATCTAAACTAAAAAAATTAATAATAAATTTGACTATCCTTAAATTAATAATTCATTATAGATTAAAATACAAAAGTAAAAAAGTAATAAAAATTAAATAGAAAAATATATTATATTTCACAATAATATAAACTAAATCTACTTAATTATCTTAATCTTTACAAAATAATAAGGTGTTTTACAAAGTTTTCTTCTCTCATTCTTCATGTTGTTTATTTATTTTTTCCTATCTTGTTGAACACAAAAGTGCACTCTACAACATAGTATGACTAGAGAAATGTGTAATTTCATACAACTTATCCTCTTAAAATAAAAATAAAACCATTCCATAAATAAAAAACAATATTTTCTATAACAAAAATCAGAATTAAAATATATGTTTAATTAGTTTTAATTAAAAAAATATCAAACATCAATAATCTTAACATCACTATGACAATAAATTATTTTGATGTGAGCTTGATTATTATTTCATATCAAATTAGGAAAAATAAAGAAAACAAACTTATAAAAAAAACTAAAATATATATCTTAAGTTTTATATGGTAAATATGTCAATGTTCAACAGAGAATTAATTGAAATTAAAACATAAAATAAAACAAATCAAATTATTCTTAAATGAATGAGAACATGTGTAATTCACTAATTTGATATAAAAAAAATAGTGGCACTAAAAATATTTTAATAACAAAATCAATGTATGTTATTATAAAATATTTTAATATTGAAGATTAAGCAATATCTATGTATACTTGAAAGTATATTAATAAAAAAACTATTTTAATTGGGACAATGTAATCCATAAATAAAATTTGCACATCTTATATAAAATATTTTAATGTCCTTATAAATATATTATTATTGTTTTTTTGTGTATAAGGCAACTATTGAAAAAAATAGAATATTAAGGTTAAAATTTGATGTATTGTAGGTTCTGTGGATGGTTTTTGAGAAATTGAATTCGGATAATCCACAAAGTTCTTCATTATGGATGTAGCTCTCACTAATTTAATCTATTTTACATGTTGGTAGATTATATATATAATATAATATATATAGATAGAAAGATTATATAATATAAATATATATATATATATATATAATAAATATATATATATATATATATAATATATGGTTATAAAATTTAAATAATATTATTTGTTTTTTTGTAAATAACGCTTTTTGTTATTTGAGAATTTTATATAATTTTATTTTAAAAAATACAAAATGTTAACATTAAAAATTTAGTTAATGATATAAAAGAAATAAAAAATATATCAACATTTGCTTTAACCTGATATAAAGTTCAGATAAAAAAATAATCTTTTATTATAAAGAATCATGTAACTTACTGAAATTTATAATCACTAACCTAGATAATAGCAATATCCATTATTATAAAGAATCATGTAACCTCTTGAAATTTATAACTGCTAATTTCTGCTAACCTAGATAATAGCAATATCCAATATCCAAAAACGAATGACAAAATAACTTCACCTTACAGTAAAATCATGCTCTATTGACTTCCTCAAATTCCTAATGGCTAACTCAAATGATAACAATTTCCCAGGTAAAAAAACAACAATGACATTACCGCCAAATAACTTATATTTTAGTAAGATCCATCAAAATAGTATTTTTTCTGAACTTTTATTTCTTCTTAAGTTTGATTGGGTTTGTAAAGATGACAAGCTCCATAGATCTTACGGCAATGTGCTGCCAATAAAGGGACATTAACATGCTCCGCAGGTTTGAATGTCCTTGGTGTAGTAGTTCGGAGACTAGTGCGCTTGTGAGAGCAATTATGGCCACCTCCTAACACCCATTTTAAGCCATTTGCATAAATGAATTTTTGATATTGATATGTTATTTTCTCTATGTCAACATAAATTAAACTCCCCACATGTCGTAATGGTACATACGGAATTTGTAACGCCTATAGCTTTTATCCATTTGTCAGATTTTTAAACTTCTATGGTTTCAGAAAAGCTAAATGATTTTCTAACGGACATCGTTTTTATCCGCTTCTCAAGATATTAAAATTATATAATTTCATAAATGCTAAATGATTTTGAATGAAAATATTGACCGCTAATATCACTAGTTGAAAAAAAGATAAGGTATTGTTTAGAAATGCTATGTTTTGATTCATTTTAATTGTATTACTGTTGGAAATAATAATCATAATCATCGTAATAAACAGCCTGACATCAATCATACATGTTAGACACTTTCGCAGCCATACATGTCAAACACTCTTGCAGGTGTGGCTTTTCTTGAAGACATTTTTGCAGATTGCGTGTCAGCGTAAAGAGAAGGACAGAAGCCAGACCAGAACCATTTAAAAATTGAGAAAACACATTTAAGGAATTTATTTAAGGAATTTATTTAATTACGTAAACTAATATGGGTAAGCATTAATTCAACAACTTTGCCCACACTGCAGAAGCACTTGCTCGGTTTTGATCACACTCAACAACAACATCAAAATTAAGTTTGTTGTCATGAATTAAATGTAAACATGTTTGTTGAGTTAAATATAAATGTAAAATCCATTTTGATGGTAAGAGGGTAAAAAAGTTAGACTGTGTAGAGGGGTTAGAGAGTAAGAAGAACAAAAAGAGCGCAAGTTTCTATGGAGAAAATTGTGGAGCAATTTTTGGTAAGTGTGTAAAACAACAGTTACTATGTTTTAGTATGTAATGTTGCGTAAGTTTAAATAGCTGTAAAATTTTTATTTTACTTTGTAAATGAACTGCAGTCTCATGCAGATGTATTTTTCATGTTCAAGAAAATGAATATCAAGTTTTAGTGTGTTACTCCAAACCTATCGTGTTATATTGCATGTGAGTATTTATCAAGTCTCTCGAATAGTTTCACGGTGCTCGAAACTGAAGACTGGGAAATAGCCTTGCGAAGGTATTTCTATGAAATCAGCTTAGCACTGCGTGAACCTAGCTTCGCAAAAATTAGCTTTGTGAAAGTTATAACTCTCTGCCTCTCTTGTCTCCAAAAATGAAAATTAAATTCACGTTGGTAGAGGAGGTTAAACTCTGTTAGTGTAAAAACAAGTGTTTTTACTAACAATGAAAATTGTTTGTTTTTTTTAGCATATTTACCATCAGGGAGAAAGTTTGTTTTTAAGCTAGAAAATAGAAACATCAAGCACATGCTTGACTAATCCTCAAATACCTTAGTTTGATGGCAAAAATTATGATTATTAGGCTATTACAATGAAGACATTGTTTTCTTCTCAAGATATTTGGGATTTGGTAGAGAATGGTTTTCAAGAACCAGCACATGCATCAACATACAATGCCTTATCTCAATAGGAAAGAGATGTATTAAGGAAAAAAATGAAGAAGGATTCAAAAGCCCTATTTTATATCTTTCAAGCAGTTCATGAAAGTATTTTCCCAAGGGTTGTAGCAGCAACGAAGTCCAAGTAAGCATGGAACATCCTCTAGACAACCTACCAAGGCATGGCAAAAGTCAAGACATCAAAGCTGCAAATGTTGAGAAGAGATTTTGAAACACATTATATGAAAGAGTCTGTTAATGTAGACTTGCTTTTTACACATGTAAGTGAGCTGGTTACTTAAATCAGGTCTCATGGTGAGACACTTGAGGAAAGAAGAATAGTTAAGAAACTTTTGAGAAGTTTGCCAGCAAGTTTTGAGGCCATTGTTGTGGCCATAGAAGAGACAAAGGGTCTCTCATAGTTTTCAGTGGATGAGCTTAATGCATCACTGGTTTCTCATGAACATAGACTGAACATAGTAGCAAGCTCCTTATTGGAGCATGCCTTCAAGACAGAAGTATCATTTGGTGGTCAAAGTCGAGGCAGAGGAAGATCATATGCTAGAGGAAGAGGAAGAGGCCCACATAGAGGTGGAAGAAGCAGCCCTTCAAACTCAAATGGAAGAGGCAGCAATCAAAATCCAAGTCATGGCCAAGCCAAAATCAAGCACAAGGTTAGAGGTATGATAAATCTCAAGTTCAATGTCATTATCGTAAGAAGTATGGTCATTATGCAAATGAATGTAGAAAGAAGCAATATGATATTAGTAACAAACAAAGTGTAAATTCCACAAGAGAAAATCAGAACCATGATAGCATGTTTTTAGCGTGTAATGTAGCACAAGAAAAATAGAGTGTTATATGGTATCTAAATTCAGGGTGTAGCAACCACATGTCAGGAAACATAGAAATATTTTCTGATCTAGATGAAAGTGTGAAATTTGAAGTGACATTATGTTATGCTTCTTAACCTACAAATGATACCCAAATACAGAATATGCGAAGAAAAGAGACCGATAACACAGAATATGTGAAGAAAAGATATCCAGAACACAGAATAACGAAGACTTTATTATTCAGAGAGTAATGTTCACTTGCCTCTTCGAGGGGGCAACCTCCAATAGAGCAGAGCTAGATTACAAAAATAAGACACGATGCTCCTCGCAGGGAGTTACTATCCTTTATATATGACTCCTACAAGTAATACCACGGGTCAATACCGATTATTACTAATACCATCTATCTAATACTACGGCCCATTTGCAACTAACTGTGGTTTCCTTATTAATTGCGGATTAACCACTTACAATTATTAATATGGGCTTTATTGACTCTTAACTATGACGTGGTCCCATTACATAGATAAGGGGGTTAGGGTGGGACCCTAACATGCCCACCCCTTTAAGACTAGCCTTGTCCTAAAGGCTGAAGCTGCGGAAACTGCTGCAGAATAGTGGCTGGCTCCCAAGTTGCATCTTCTGGAGAGGTGTCTTTCCATTTGACTAGGACTTCCTTGATCATGCAGTCGCGCAGTTGCTTGACTCTTATGTCGAGGACCTGTTCCGGTTGAAGCTAGATGGATCCTTCTTCGTCCAATTCCGGTAGACTCATCTGAATTCTGCAATTATACCCAATCACTTTATTGAGGCATGAAACATGAAAAACTGGATGGATTTTTGCAGTAGGTGGCAGATCCGACTTGTAGGCCACTTCTCCAATGCGTTGAAGTACTTGATATGGTCCGTAGAATTTGGGAGAGAGTTTTTGACATCCTTTGTCTTTGAGTGATGTTTGTTTATATGGTTGGAGCTGTAAAAAAACCTGATCCCCTTCTTGAAATTGACGCTCTGAGCGATGCTGGTCTACCTGTTGCTTCATGCAGTTCTGAGCTTGGTGAAGATTCTCGCGAAGATGGGCGAGCATAGTTGCACAGTGTTGTAGGAGTTGATCCACTGCTTGGAATTTTGAGTAGCCCTTGAGATATGAAGTAGGTGAAGGCAGGAGTTGACCATATACTGCTTCATATGGAGTCATTTTGGTTGTGGCATGATAGTTAGTGTTATACCACCATTCTGCCAGAGGTAGCAATTGTACCCAAAGGTGTTGTTTTTCTGAAGTAAAACACCCAAGGTAGGTTTCCAGACATTTGTTGACTGCTTCAGTTTGACCATCTGTTTGCGGATGGTAGGAAGTACTGAGTTTTAGTTGCGTGCATTGTATTCTGAA